>CAUYLG010024195.1:0-36957 GCA_963573385.1 Cacajao melanocephalus
TACCCACAAAGGGAAGCCCATCAGACTCACAGCAGATCTCTCAGCAGAAACCCTACAATCCAGAAGAGAGTGGCAGCCAACATTCAACAACCTTAAATAAAAGAACTTTCAACCCAGAATTTCATATCAAGCCAAACTAAGCTACAACAGTGATTAGACTGTGGGAGAGATACTTAGTTTTACTGGCTGTGACTCAAGAGGCGTGTGATCAGCACTTCGGATGTGCAAACTCATATCCACCTCGAGAGCAGGGCTGGTGGTGATGAAATCTCTGAGTTCTTGCTTGTTCTCAAAACATTGTATTTTTCCTTCACTTATGAAGCTTAGTTTGGCTGGATATGAAAGTCTGGGTTGAAAGTTCTTTTCTTTAAGGATGTTGAATATTGGCCCCCACTCTCTTCTGGCTTGTAGGATTTCTGCTGAGAGATCTGCTGTGAGTCTGATGGGCTTCCCTTTGTGGGTACCCGGACCCTTCTCTCTGGCTGCCCTTAGCATTTCCTCCTTCATTTCAACCCTGGTGAATCTGATGATGATGTGCCTTGGGGTTGCTCTTCTTGAGGAATATCTTTGTGGTGTTCTCTGTATTTCCTGGACTTGAATATTGGCCTGCCTTGCTAGGTTGGGGAAGTTTTCCTGGATGATATCCTGAAGAGTATTTTCCAGCTTGGATTCATTGTCTTCGTCACATTCAGGTACACCTATCAAACGTAGATTAGGTCTTTTCACATAGTCCCATGTTTCTTGGAGACTTTGTTCATTCCTTTTTACCCTTTTTCCTCTGATCTTGCCTTCTCGTGTTATTTCATTGAGTTGATCTTCGACCTCTGATATCTTTTCTTCTGCTTGGTCAGTTTGGCTGTTGAAACTTGTGCATGCTTCGCGAAGTTCTCGTGTTGTTTTTCAGCTCCATCAATTCATTTATATTCCTCTCTAAGTTATCCATTCTCTTTAGCATTTCGTTAAATCTTCTTTCAATGTTCTTCGTTTCTTTGCATTGGGTTAGTACATGTTCTTTTAGCTCACAGAAGTTTCTTATTATCCAGCTTCTGAAGCCTGATTCTGTCAGTTGATCACACTCATTCTCCATCAGGCCTTGTTCTCTTGCTGAGGAGGAGCTGCGATCCCCTGTAAGAGGAGAGGCATTCTGATTTCAGGTGTTCTCAGCCTTTTTGCACTGGTTTCTTCCCATTTTTGTGGATTTATTCACCTGTCTTTGTAATTGCCGACTTTCAGATTGGGTCTGAGTGGACGTCTGGCTTGTTGGTGATGAAGTTTTTTCTGTTTCTTAGTTTTCCTTTGGCGGACGCCCTTTTCCCACAGAGCTAGGCCTTCCCTGGTTCAGCTGTGCTTACTGTGAAACTCTCAGTCCTCAGTGCTTCCAATTGCTGTTCTCCTTGTGGGGATGGGACCAGCTAAGCCTGACTCAAAGGGCACCTAGTCCCGTATACTCTGCACTGAGAAGTGCCGCGCCATGCCGGGGTGCTGGCAAAAGAGTGCGCCAGCCAAGAGTCACACTGGCAACCCGTGTGGCTCCTCCGCTGGGTAGCTCCCAGTTTGTGGGCAACAGAAATTCGTCTGAAATTGTGGCGTCCACTTGCTCTCTGCGCTTTCACTGGGAGCTATAATCTTGAGCTGTTGCTAATTGGCCATCTTGGATCTCTCCTGAGTTATTATTTTTTATTTCATTTTTTCTGCTGGTTCTTTGATCTTGGATGGACTGCATTATTTGCAAAAGGGAAGGAGCTGTGAAACTTGTCGCCTTATAAATACACAGTGGTGTATAAAGCACTCCTTTGACAATAGTATTGAATAGTTGTTACCTCAGAGATTTGGTTTGGCGTAGGAAGCTTAGAGAGAAGAGAGAAGGCATGCTGGCCAGGTGCGGTGGCTCACACCTGTAATCTTAGCACTTTGGGAGGCCGAGGTGGGTGGATCACCTGAGGTCAGGAGTTCAAGACCAGCCTGGCCATCATGGTGAAACCCCATCATAAAAAAAAAAAAAAGAGAGAGAAGGCATGCTTAAGTAAAAGCAGTTGGTTTTACTTAGCATGACTGTCATTTTTTTTCTGTAAAGTAGGCCACTTTTAAAAAAATGAGATGTAATTAAATACCATAAAGTTCACCATTTTAGATTGTACAATTCAGAGTTTTCAGTATATTCAAATTGTGTAGCCATCATCACTAATTGTAGAACATTTTCATCATCCCTCAAAGAAACCCTCTTACACATTACCAGGCATTCCCCATTTACTGCTCCTCACAACTTGTGGCAAACACTGTCTATGGATTTGCCTATTTTGAAAATTTCATTTGAATGGAATTATGTAATAAGTGGCCTTTGGAATATGGCAGTATACTTAGCATAAGGTTTTCATAGTTATCCATGTTGTAGCAGATCTTAGTACTTGATTCCTTTTTATTGCAGAGTAATCTATTGTATGAATATATAACATTTTATTTACTCATCTGTTGATGGACATTTGGAATATTTTTACTGTTTGGCTGTTATGAATAATGCTCCTCTAAAGGCAGGGCATGATGGTCTATAATCCCAGCACTTTGGGAGGCCGAGGTGGGCAGATCACTTGAGGCCAGGAGTTCGAGACCAGCCTGGGTAACATGGCAAAATCCTGTCTCTACAACATACAAAAATTAGCCAGGTGTGGTGGTGCACCCCTGTAGTTCCATCTGCTTGGGAGGCTCAGGCGGGAGGATGCTTGTGCCAAACTTTTCCAGTGACGGCACCATTCTACACTCTCACCAGCAATGTATGAGGGTTCCTGTTTCTCCACACCCTTGCCAACTTGTTAGTTCCCCTTCTTTTTGGTGTAGCCATCCTAGTTGGTATGAAATGTTGTCTCATTGTGGTTTTGATTTGCATTTTCCTAATGACTAATGATGTTGAACATCTTTTCATGTGCTTATTTGCCATTTGGATATTTTCTTTAGAGAAATGTCTGTTCAAATCCTTTGCCTGTTTTTAAAAATGGTTATTTGCCTTTTTGCTGTTGAGTTGTAAAACTTCTTTATATTTTCTGGGTACTCAGCCCTTGTCAGATATATTTGCAAATTTTTTCTTCCACTTTTCACTTTTTTGGAAGTGAAAAGTTTTACATTCTGATGAAATCCAGGTTACCTACTTTGGTTGCTTGTGCTGTTCGTGTTGTATCTATGAAACAGTTGTCTACTCTGAGGTCACAAAGATTTACACGTTTTCTTATAGAAGTTTTATAGTTTTAGCTCTCAAAATTAAGTCTCTGATCCATTTAGGGTTAATTTTTGTATATGCTATGAAGCTGGGGTCCAGTTTTATTCCTTTTTTTTTTTTTTTTTAATTCAGTCGGAGTTTTGCTCTTGTTGCCCAGGCTGGAGTGCAAATGGCGCGATCTTGGCTGACCACAACCTCTGCCTCCCAGGCTCAAGTGATTCTCCTGCCTCAGCCTCCCAAGTAGCTGAGATTACAGGCGTGCACCACCACACCTGGCTAATTTTGTATTTTCACTAGAGACAGCGTTTCTCCATGTTTGTCAGGCGGGTCTTGAACTCCTGACCTCAGGTGATCCACCCACCTCAGCCTCCCAGAGTGCTGGGATTACAGGCGTGAGCTATTGCTCCTGGCCCCAGCTTTATTCTTTAGCATGTGAATATCCAGTGATCCTAATACCGCTTGTTAAAATGACTATTCTTTTACCATTTAAGGGTCTTTGCATGCTTGTTGGAAATCTATTTACTGTAGATACGTGGGTTTATTTCTGGATTCTCTATTCTGTTCCATTGATCTTTATGTTGATCCTTATGCCAGTACCAAAGTATCTTGATTATGGTAACTTTGTAGTAAGTCTTAAAATTGGAAGTGTGAATTCTTCAGCTCTCTTCTTTTTTCAGTATTGCTTTGGTTATTCTGGGTCCCTTGCATTTCCATATAAATCTTAGGGTCAGCTTATCCATTTATGCAAAAAAGGCAGTTGGAATTTTGGTAGGAATTGCATTGAATCTGTATATCAATTTGGGGAATATTGCCATTTTAACAATGTAAAGTTGTCTGGTCCGTGAACATGGAATGTCTGTGTATTAGGTTTTTAATTTCTTAAAACAATATTTTATAGTTTCAGTTTATAGAAGTCTTTCTTCCTTGGTTAAATTTATTCCTAAGCCTTTTATTCCTTTGATACTATTTTAAATGGAATTGTTTGTATAACTTTATTTTTGGATAGTTCATTGTTAGTGTATAGAACTGCAACTGAATATACAATTTTTGTATATTTATTTTGTATCCTGCAGTCTTGTTGAACTTGTTTATAGTTTTAATGTGTTTTTATTTATGAGATCATGTCATCTGCAGAAAGACAGTTTTATTAGAATCTGGATGTCTTGTCTTTTTTTTCTTTTCTTTTCTTGCCTAAGTGCCCTGGCTAGAGCCTTCAATAAAATGCTGACTAGAAGCAGTGGGAATGGACACCCTTGACATATTGCAGATCTTAGTGGGGAAAATGTTCAGTCTTCTACCATCAAGTATGATGTGGGAATCTTATAGATGTCCTTTATCAGGTTAAGGGAAGGTCTTTTTCTATTTCTAGTTCATTGGTGATTTTATGATGATAATGAAAGGTCGTTGGGTTTTGTCAATTGCTTTTTCTACATCTATTGAGAGGATGATGTGGGATTTAAAAAAAAAACCTGTTTATATTGTATGTGGTATGTTGATTGATTTTTTTTTTTTTTAAATGTTGAACCAACCTTGCGTTTCTGGGATAATCCCACTTAGTCATGGTTTATAATCCTTTTTTTTTTTTTTTTTTTTGAGTTAGAATCTCCCTCTCTTGCCCAGGCTGGAGTGCAGTGGCGCGATCTCGGCTCACTGCAACCTCTGCCTTCCGGTTTAAGCGATTCTCCTGCCTTGGGTCTACAGGCATGTGCCACTGTGCCTGGCTAGTTTTTATATTTTTAGTAGAGATGGAGTTTCACCACATTGGCCAGGCTGGTCTTGAACTCCTGTGCCCAAGCGATCCTCTTGCCTCAGCCTCCTAAAGTGTTGGGATTTTTAGGATGCTTGTGCCAAACTTTTCCAGTGATGGCACCATTCTACACTCTCACCAGCAATGTATGAGGGTTCCTGTTTCTTCACACCCTTGCCAACTTGTTAGTTCCCCTTCTTTTTGGTGTGAGCCACCACACCTGGCCACATAATCCTTTTTATATGTTGCTTGGTTTGGTTTGCTGGTATTTGGTGATTATTTTTTTGTATGTATTTATAAAGGATATTAGTCTGTAGTTTTTTTGTGATATTTTTTCTGGTTTGGGTGTCAGGGTAATGCTGGTCTTATAGAACGAGGTCGGAAAACCATCCTTCTTCTTGTATATTTTTTTGGAAAATCCTGTGAAGGATTAGTGTTAATTCTTTCAACATTTGGTAGAAATCATCATTGAAACCATCTGGTTCTGGGCTTTTGTTTGTGGGAAGTTTTTGATTATTGACTCATTGACTTGTTACCGTTGTACTCAGATTTTCTTTTCTTTCCATTTTGAAACAGGGTCTCACTCTGTCACCCAGGCTGGAATGCAGTGGCACCATCATGGCTCACTGCAGCCTCAACCTCCCAAGGCTCAAGCAGTCCTCCCATCTCAGCCTCCCGAGTAGCTGGGACTATAGGCATGCACCACACCTGGCTAATTTTTTATTTTTTTGTAGAGATGGGGGCTCACTATGTTGCCCAGACTGGTCTTGAACTCCTGGATGTAAATGATCCTCCTCAGCCTTGCAAAGTGCTGGGATTACAGGCGTGAGTTACCACGCCTGACTGTGTTTTCTGTTTTGTTGTTGTTGTTGTTGTTGTTTTTGGTCAGTTTTTCAACTAGGCCACTTTACAGACTGAAAGGAGAACTTAATGAATGAGGGGTTGGAATAATAGGTACAAGCCAGTATCATTTTGGTAAACCAGAATATTTGGTCATCTTTGTTTTAGTGGACTGCAGAATACTACCCCATCGTTTGTTTTAACATCTAAACTTAATTTAATATCCTTTTGTATAGTCCAGTGATGATCTTAAACCTAGAGTTATGATGAAATCTATGGACTCTTTCCCTAGAAAAATGCACATACACATAACATTTTGTCCATATAATAGTAATTCATATATCCCTGAAGCCCAACTATGAATTCTCCAGTTTAGTAAACCCTTCTTTAGCAATAGCTTAAAGGAAGATGGATAATGGTATAAATTTGTGAGTTTTTCTCTTTAAGTCTTTAAGACAGTTATGCTGTCAAACACCTATAATCTCTTTTTTTCCCCTTCTTTTTTACTGTTGGTACAACTTTGTTATTAAATCTCATTGTATAACTCAACAAAGATTTTTATGGTAATGTAGTTTTTCTTAATAAAGGCATACGGAAACACTTTTTTTTTCTGTCATAAACACTTTTTTTTTTTTGCTGAGCTCCTGTGTAATTTTGGTAGCAAACTGTTTCCCTGTTTAAAGTGTATTTCCAAAATAGGTTATGTACTATCTCTGGAAAGTGAATATATGACCTATCTAACGCATGAAAAAACTGCCATATTACCTGGGTAGCAATATTACCTGGGTAGCAAAATAACCTGTATACCAAATCCCTATGATATGTAATTTACCTGTATAACAAACCTGCACATGTACCCCGAACCTAAAATAAAGGTTAAAAAAAAATCCTTAGAGCATACTAATAATATGCAGAAAGGCACAGTGGAAGATATATTTTATTGACTGATTTAAGTCTTCATTTGCAATGTCTTATAATACAGACTATTTACTCAAAAAAAGTAGTTACTCAGGAAGTTTATAGTGGAATCTAGATCAAATTTAAGTGTTTTCAGTTAGAACACAGTAATGCAACATATTCATCCTCTCTTTCCTTAGTGTGGATTTTTAACATAATATTGAGATTATTCAAAATGTAAGGATTTGTTTTAAAGTAGTTCTTTAATTCAGAGCATAAGCCTCTACACACAGAAATATTTTTTGCAGAGGCAATTGGTTTGAAAGATGCTTAACATCTCTCTACTATAAGCTCTTTGCTCTTTGAGCAAGTGTAGTGGTGGTACATTTCTTTATTAGAGGCATGTAAGTTAGGTGGTTAGAAGGAAGGAGTCTTTTGAAGAGCTATTTACAGACCATGTTTGATTATAGGGTCTGCGATGAGAGTATGTGTATGTTAGTGTTTATGGAAAGCTCCCTAGGTAATTCTTTGTTTGGTTTACTTATGGCTGTTATGTTTGTGGTTACATATTATTTATATTTTAAGATACAAGTAGATAATTGTTCTTCAATGCCTAGTTCAATAGAATGGAAAGAAATGTGGCTTTCCACATCCTTTGATATCTCTTTATTAACTAAACTTTAAAAGTAGGAAACTAGAAGGGAAGTTGTCTCCTTTTTAAGGTACAGTGAGGAAAGAGAATCGTATTAGTAATCTATATCTGTGTGCTTTCACTTTTATCTTCTAGTGTTATATAAACTCCTAAAGACCCTGATCCAAAGAAAATGCTATCAGTGCCTGTCTCTGAGGCCTAAATTTTCCAGTCCCCGGTCTTGGAATGTGGAGGAGATGAAAGAAAACAGACTTGAGAATATCCAAACATGAACTCAGACCTTTACCAGAAGAACATCACCCAGAACTCCCACAGCTCCTAAATCTCACTTTAAAATGTGTTTGATGCTTTATCTGAGTTTTGGGTTGTCTTAAGGGAGTGCAGGTATTAGAAACTATTACATACAAGTAGAAAAGAGACAAAAGTGCCTGCTTGGAAGAATCTGTGATCCTTTTTCTCACTGGAGTGATTTTATATTTATTTATGTACTCATGAATTAGAGATGGGGTCTCATTCTGTCACCCAGGCTGGAGTGCAGTGGTACCATCATAGTTCCCTTGCAATCTCAAACTCCTGGACTCAAGCAGCCCTCTTACCTCAGCCTTTCAAATAACTGGGGGACTATAGGCACATGCAACCATGCTCAGCTAATTAGAGATAAGTCTTACTGTGTTCCCCAGGCTAGTCTCAAACCCTTGGCCTCAAATCATGCCCCTGTCTTTGCCTCGTGAGTAGCTGGGATTATAAGCATGAGCCACTGTGTGTGGTGATTGTGTTTAATTCACTTCTTAGTAGGATAGTAAGGACAAATTAGAGTAGAAAGATATATTTGTGAGACTAGTCCTAAATAGTTTTAAACAGGGATAACTTTAAGTTATGACTGTCTAAGAAAGACTTTAGATTGTTCTCTCTTTTTTTGAGATGGAGTCTCACTCGCTCTGTCGCCCCGGATGGAGTGCGGTGGCGCAATCTCGGTTCACTGCAACTTTCTCCTCCTGGGTTCAAGCGATTCTCCTGCCTCAGCCTCCCGAGTAGCTGGGATTACAGGTGCCCACCACCACACCTGGCTAATTTTTGTATTTTTAGTAGAGATGGGGTTTCACCATGTTGGTCAGTCTGGTCTCAAACTCCTGACCTCAAGTGATCTACCTGCTTTGGCCTCCCAAAGTGCTGGGATTACAGACATGAGCCACTGCACCCAGCTGAGATTGTTTTTGAAATAGTGTTCTTTATTTTTTGGAGACAGAGTCTCCCTCTGTCACCAGGCGCCAGGCTGGAGGGCAGTGGCGTGATCTTGGCTCACTACAACCTCTGCCTCCCAGGTTCAATCAGTTATTCTGCTTCAGCCTCCCAAGTAGCTGGGACTACAGATGTGTGCCAACACACCCAGCTAATTTTTGTATTTTAGTAGAGAACAGGGTTTCATCTATGTTGGCCAGGATGGTCTCGATCTCTTGACCTCATGATCCGCCTGCCTCGGCCTCCCAAAGCTGGGATTACAGGTGTGAGCCACTGCACCCAGTCAAAATAGTGTTCTATTTTTTTAAAAAATTGTTTTCTTCTTATTTCCCTGAAAATTTATTCTGTCAAAATTTATATTTAGCCTATTTTCAGTCCACTGATAATGTTCTTGACCAACATACATGTGTGCACATACTCACACATGAAAAATTGTTTTCTTCCCTGTTTGAGGAAACTCTGGAAGGAATCAAGAGAAACCAATAACATCTTGGGGAGGAGGGGTGCATGTGTTATGGGGATGAGTAATGGGGGGCAGAGACCTTGGGGGAACTGTTAACCACATAGTTTTTATTATTACCAAAAAATTAAACCATATGAATAAATTACCTATGTAAAACATTAAAATAAGTGGGGTCCATGATTATTGCCTTAAGTAATATGTGTTCATTATAGAGTAAGTAGATAATATAGGAAAGCACAAAGAAGAAAAAAATCACTAGCTATCTCAATCAGCCAAGAGATAATATCTGTTACATTATTATTACAGATTATCTCTGTGAATGAAAATATGTATTATATAATACAAATTTGTATATCTTGATAATTTATAATATCTTATAATCTGTTTTTTAAAATTTAACAATATAAGTAATTTTTCAAATGTTTAAGTATTTGCTTTCATTATTTTTCATGGATATATGGTGCTCTATTATATTAAAATACTTTAACCAGTTCACTCTGTTTAGATACATAGGTTGTCCTAACTTTCTTTGAGTAATTTCTTCTTGGTAAATCTACACACATACATAATGATTTTTAGATGTAGAATTGCAGGGTTGAAGACACACAGTTATTTTTTAGTCAAATTGCTTATGGAAGGGTTGTGCTCATTTGTACTCACTATGGAGTATGAGAGGCTACATGAAATAGTCCCCAGGTGACCAGCCATGGAAGATAGGACAACTCTCAGTTTCATGGTTCTGGGAAGAAAATCTGGGGCATGAAAACTAGTTTTTTCTCTTACTCAATATATGATTTGCATCAGGCTGTAGTAGGTATTTGTGTCCGTTAAGTCTGGGATATTTGGATATTGGATTTCTGGGCTGGACAGTGATGGATGAACTGTTTGCTGTTCTAGGTTGAACTATTTTCTACTGATAGAAAATTGGATTGTTTTCTGCCTACTGGCAGGCTTAGTGTTTTGTTAATGGAAGGATATTTAAAATAACATTTGCTAGATTGAAAGATTAAAGATTGCTAGATTGAAATAGGCTTAAAAGTGGATGTCCAGGCTGGGCATGGTGTCTCACGCCTGTAATCCAAGCACTTTGGAGGCCAAGGTGGGCGGATCACCTGAGGTCAGGAGTTCAAGACCAGCCTGACTAACATGGTGAAATCCCGTCTTTAAAAAAAAAAAGTGGATGTCCAACTGAATTTATTAAAAGATGAAAGATGGCAAAGTAGCCCACACACTTGAAATCTCGAGAAAATATTGCATAGCAGTTTAAAAAATATTTACTGAACATTTTATTTAAACATAGAAAGGTATTTTGCTGGCACACTGATAGTTCTGTGAATTGCACTTTTGGATCTTGGAGAATGGAGAGAAGGAGCTAGGCAAATAATTGGCAAGAAGAGTAAACAGTTACAATGCAGCTTTGTTTGCCGACTCTGCCTATCTACATTTCTGAAATTGAATTCCTTGGCTCTGTGAACTAGTTAGCACATGAGGATGTCCTTCCTTTAGAGTGCTTGGAATTGAAAGCATGCTGGAGAGAACATAGTCACGTATATCTTAGTTGGATGTATGCATCCTGTCACTGTTAGGACTTGGAGGCATAAAGGAATTAATGATGAGAAGTGAGCTGGGAATGATTTATCACTGGAATTATCTGGAAAAGGTTTTAGGTCTGTTTGTGTCATGGACATTTCAGATAAAGAGGTTACATAAAATGCTATTCTCTTTGAAACCCAGAAGTCTCATAGTTCCAATGTTAACATATTTTATTTGTGGTCCAAAGACTGCTTTATTTAATAGATAGGACCTTGATTATGAGAAAGATCTAATTTTACTGTGAAGGTTCTTTTAAAGAGTACCACCTCTGAGTAGAGTCTGTTTTATAAAATTTGGGGGACATTGTTTCACCTAATTTTTGGTTATGATATGCTAATATAGTTTACGTTTACTTATAAGAATGAACCAGACACTGGAATATGGGGATACTTTTCTCTCTAATTTTAACAGTTTTGCAAGAATCATTTATTTGGTAATAGTGAGGGAAATGAGGGCAAAATTTAGAATGTCATCCTTTTTACTAAGAGAGCAGAGGAAATGTTTTCAGAAGTCATGTGGTAGCTGGCAAGATGGCTGAATAGGAGCAGCTCTGGTCTGCAGCTCCTAGTGACATCAATCCAGAAGACAGGTGATTTCTGCATTTCCAACTGAGGTACCTGGCTCATCTCACTGGGACTGGTTAGACAGTGAGCGCAGCCCAAGGAGGGCGAGCTGAAGCAGGGTGGGGTGTTGGCTCACCCAGGAAGTGCAAGGGGTCAGGGAACTCCCTCTCCTAACCAAGGGAAGCCATGAAGGACTGTGTCATGAGGAATGGTGCACTCTGGCCCAGATACTATGTTTTTTCCCACGGTTTTTGCAACCCGCGCACCAGGAGATTCTCTCGGTACCTACACTACCAGGGCCCTGGGTTTCAAGCCCAAACGTGGATGGCCATGTGGGCAGACAGTGAGCTAGCTGCAGGAATTTTTTTTTCATACCCCAGTGGCACCTGGAATGCCAGCGAGACAGAACCATTCACTCCTCTGGAAAGGGGGCTAAAGCCAGGGAGCCAAGTGGTCTATCTTAGCGAATCCCACCCCCACAGAGCCCAGCAAGCTAACATCTACTGGCTTGAAATTCTTGCTGCCAGCACAGCAGTCTGAAGTCAACCTGGGACACTCAAGCTTGGTGGGGGAAGGATGTCTGCCATTACTGAGGCTTGAGTAGGTGGTTTCACCCTCAGAGTATAAACAAAGCCGCTGGGAAGTTGGGACTGGGCGGAGCTCACCGCAGCTTGGCAAAGCCGCTGTGGCCAGACTGCCTCTCTAGATTCCTCCTCTCTGGGCAGGGCGTCTGAAAGAAAGGCAGCAGCCCCAGTCAGGGTCTTAATAGATCAAACTCCCGCATCCCTGGGACAGAGCACCTGGGGGAAGGGGTGGCTGTGGGCACAGCTTCAGCAGACTTAAATGTTCCTGCCTGTTGGCTCTGAAGAGAGCAGTGGATCTCCCAGCACCGTGCTTGAGTTCTGCTACGGGATGGACTGCCTCTTCAAGTGGGTCCCTGATCCCCATGCCTGCTGACTGGGAGACACCTCATATAGGAGAGCTCTGGCTGGTATCTGGCGGGTGCCCCTCCGGGACAGAGCTTCCAGAGGAAGGAACAGGCAGCAGTCTTTGGTGTTCTGCAGCCTCCGCTGGTGATACAGGCAAACAGGGTCTGGAGTGGACCTCCAGCAGACTCCAGCAAACCTGCAGCAGAGGGGCCTGTTATAAGGAAAACTGACAAACAGAAAGGAATAGCATCAACATCAACAAAAGGGACATCCACACAGAAACCCCATTCAAAGGTCACAACATCAAAGACCAAAGGCAGATAAATTCATGAAGATGAGGAAAAACCAACGCAGAAAGGCTGAAAATTTCAAAATCCAGAACACCTCTTCTCCAAAGGATCGTAACTCATCGCCAGCAAGGGAACTAAACTGGATGGAGAATGAGTTTGACAAATTGACAGAAGTAGGCTTCAGAAGGTGGGTAATAACAAACTCTTCCAAGCTAAAGGAGCATGTTCTAACCCAATGCAAGGAAGTTAAGAATCTTGGAAAAAAGGTTAGAGAATTGCTAACCAGAATAACCAGTTTAGAGAAGAGCATAAATGTCTTATGGAGGTAAAAAACACAGCATGAGAGCTTTGTGAAACTTACACAAATATCAATAGCCAAAATTATCAAGCAGAAGAAAGGATATGAGAGATTGAAGATCAACTTAATGAAATAAAGCATGAAGACAAAATTAGAGAAAAAAGAATGAAAAGGAATGAACAAGGCCTCCAAGAAATATGGGACTATGTGAAAAGACCAAACACGTTTGATTGGTGTACCTGAAAGTAACGGGGAGAATGGAACCCCGTTGGAAAATACTCTTTAGGATACTATCCAGGAGAACTTCCCCAACCTAGCAAGACAGGCCAGCATTCAAATTCAGGAAATACAGAGAACACCACTAAGGTACTCCTCAAGAAGGGCCACCTCAAGACACATAATCATCAGATTCACCAAGGTTGAAATGAAGGAAAACATGTTAAGGGCAGCCAGAGAGAAAGGTTGGGTTAACCACAAAGGGAAGCCCATTAGACTAACAGCAGCTCTCTCTGCAGAAACCCTACAAGCCGGAAGAGAGTAGGGGCAATATTCGATATTCTTAAATAATTTTCAACCCAGAATTTCATATCCAGTCTAAGCTTCATAAGCAAAGGAGAAAATAAAATCCTTTACAGACAAGCAAATGTTGGGAGATTTTGTCACCACCAGGCCTGCCTTACGAGAGCTCCAGAAGGAAGCACTAAATATGGAAAGGAAAACCAGTACCAGCCACTGAAAAAAAATATCAAATTGTAAAGACCGTCAACACTATGAAGAAACTGCAACTAACAGGTAAAATAACCAGCTAGCATTATAATGACAGGATCAAATTCAGACATAACGATATTAACCTTAAATGTAAATGGGCTAAATGCCCCAGTTAAAAGATGCAGACTGGCAAATGAGATAAAGAGTCAAGACCCATTGGTGTGCTGTATTCAGGAGACCCATCTCACATGCAAAGACACACATAGGCTCAAAGTAAAGGGATGGAGAAAGATTTACCAAGCAAATGGAAAAAAAAAAAAAAAAAAAAAAGCAGGGGTTGTAATCCCAGTCTATGTTAAAACAGACTTTAAACCAGCAAAGATCAAAAAAAGACAAAGAAGGGCATTACACAGTGGTACAGGGATCAGTGCAACAATAAACCAACAAAGATCAAAAAAAGACAAGGGCATTACACAATGGTACAGGGATCACTGCAACAAGAAGAGCTAACTGTTCTAAATATACATGCATCCAATACAGGAGCACCCAGATTAATAAAGCAAGTTCTTAGAGACATACAGAGACACTTAGACTCCCATACAATAATAGTGGGAGATTTAACACTCCACTGTCAGTGTTATATCAGTGAGACAGAAAATTAACGAGGATATTCAGGACTTGAACTCAGCTCTGGACCAAGCAGACCTAATAGACATCTACAGAACTGTCCACCCCAAGTCAACAGAATATACAGTCTTCTCAGCACCACATCACACTTATTCTCAAATTGACCACATAATTGGAGGTAAAACGCCCCTCAGAAAATGCAAAAGAACAGAAATCGACACTGATCTCATAGAAATACAAATTAACCATCAGAATACCATGAACACCTCTGTGCAAATAAACTAGATAATTTAGAAGAAATTGATAAATTCCTGGACACATACACCCTCCCAAGACTAAACCAGGAATAAGTCGAGTTCCTGAATAGACCAATAACAAGTTATGAAACTGAGGCAGTAATTAATAGCCTACTAATCAACAAAAGCCCAGGATCAGACAGATTCACAGCCAAATTCTACCAAAGGTACAAAGAGGAGCTGGTACCATTCCTTCTGAAGCAATTCCAAACAATAGAAAAAGAAGGACTCCTCCCTAACTCATTTTCTGAGGCCAGCATCATCCTGATACCAAAACCTGGCAGAGACACAACAACAACAAAATTTCAGGTCAATATCCCTGATGAACATCAGTGTGAAAATCCTCAATAAAATACTGGCAAACCGAATCCAGAAGCACATCAAAAAGCTCATCTACCACGATCAAGTCAGCTTCATCCCTGGGATGCAAGACTGGTTCAACATACACAAATTAACAAATGTAATCCATCACAAAGAGAACTAATGACAAATGCCACATTATTTTCCCAATAGATGCAGAAAAGACCTTTGATAAAATTCAGTACCCCTTCACGTTAAAACTCTCAATAAACTAGGTATTAATGGAACGTATCTCAAAATAATAAGAGCTATTTATGACAAACCCACAGCCAATATCATACTGAATGGGCAAAAGCTGGAAGCATTCCCTTTGAAAACTGGCGCAAGACAAGGATGTACTCTCTCACCACTCCTATTCAACATAGTATTGGAAGTTCTGGCCAGGGCCATCAGGCAAGAGAAAGAAATAAAGGCTATAATAGGAAGAGAATAAGTAAAATTGTCTCTATTTGCATATGGCATAGTTGTATATTTAGAAAACCGCATCATCTCAGCTCAAAAATCTCCTTAGGCTGATAAGCAACTTCAGCAAAGTCTCAGAACACAAAATCAATGTGCAAAAATCACAAGCATTTCTATACATCAGTAACAGACAGAGAGCCAAATCATGAGTGAACTCCCATTCACAATTGCTACAAAGAGAATAAAACACCTAGAAATACAACTCGCAGGGATGTGAAAGACCTCTTCAAGGAGAACTACAAATCACTGCTCAGAGAAATAAGAAAGGGCACAAACAAATGGAAAAACATTCCATGCTCATGGATAGGAAGAATCAATATCCTGAAAATGGCCATACTGCCCAATGTAATTTATATTCAGTGTTATCCCCATCAAGGTACCCTTGACTTTCTTTACAGAATTAGAAAAAACTACTTTAAATTTCATATGGAACCAAAAAAGAGCCTATATAGCCAATGGAACAGAACAGAGGCCTCAGAAATAACACTACACATCTATAATCATCTGATCTAATTAAACTAAAGAGCTTCTGCACAGCAAAAGAAACTATCATCACAGTGAACCTTCAACCAACAGAATGGGAGAAAATTTTTGCAATCTACCCATCTGACAAAGGGCTATCCCGAATCTACAAGGAACTTAAATTTACGAGAAAAAACCAACCTCATCAAAAAGTAGACAAAGAATATGAATGGACATTTCTCAGAAGACGAATTTATGTGGCAGACAACCATATGGAAAAAAGCTCATCATCACTGTTCATTAGAGAAATGCAAATCAAAACCATAATGAGATACTATCCCATGCCAGTTAGAATGGCAATCCTTAAAAAAGTCAGAAAACAACAGATGCTGGAGAGGATGTGGAGAAATAGGAACTCTTTTACATTGTTAATGGGAATGTAAGTTAGTTCAACCATTGTGGAAGACAGTGTGGTGATTCATCAAGGTTCTAGAAACAAATACCATTTGACCCAGCAATCCCATTATTGGGTATATACCCAAAGGATTATAAATCATTCTACTATAAAGACACATGCACACATATATTTATTGCAGTACTTTTCACAATGGCAGAGACTTGGAACCAACCCAAATGCCCATCAATGATAGACTGGATAAAGAAAATGTGGCACATACACACCATAGAATACTATGTAGCCATAAAAAAGGATGAGTTCATGTCCTTTGCAGGGACATAGATGAAGCTGGAAACCATCATTCTCAGCAAACTCATGCAGTAACAGAAAACCAAACACTCTATGTTCTCACTCATAAGTGAGAGTTGAACAATAAGAACACATGGTAAGTAGCTACCTAAGTAAAAGAAAAACACACACCCACACATGGACGCAGGGAGGGGAACATCACACGCTGGAGACTGTTGGGGAATGCAGGAAGTAGGAGAGGGATATTATTAGGAGAAATACATAATGTAGATGACGGGTTGATAGGTGCAGCAAACCACCATGGCATGTGTATCCCTATGTAACCTGCATGTTCTGCACATGTATCCCAGAACTTAAAGTATTTAAAAAAAAAAAAGTCACCTATCAGGTTTGAGGGTTTTTTTTGTTCATGTGCATTAAGCTTGCTGTGGATATTGGGCAGATACTCTGCCCTCTCACCTCTTTTCTCATTCACTTCAGTTTTTTTCTTGTAAAGTACTTCCTTGTGGTTATCAGTATAGGCACAATGAAAGTAATTTTTAGTAATTAAAATTTTAAAGTTCTATCATCTGCTTAACTAAATTTTTGTTTTGGTTTTTCAGCATTGGTTGGATGGTACAAAAAGCATCAAAAAGCAAGTAAAAAGTAAGTCCTGAAAAATTATGTGTTGGGGGAAAGAGGAAATAGACTATATTAGAAATTCTGATTCCTAATAGTACATAGGAAATTATGTTTCAGATGAATTTTTTAGCATTTTCATTTTCTAGAAATCATTTTATTTTGATACACTGAGCCACTCCCCAAGTTACATAGTCTTGATACTAATCTAGACTCACCTGTATTGGGGTTTAACTTTCCAGAAGAAAACCTTGCAGATTGCAAATGGGGTTGACTTTCTCCAAAATGCTTAACAGTTATTTGCTAATTATTTGTGTTAGAATTTTCCTGTTTGGCCCTGTTTGTTATATGTCCTAATATGGAAAATATTTCAAGATTTTGTTAAAATATTTTAAAATTAAGAAAAATGAAACAATTCACTTAAAATGTTAGTGTCATTCAGAGAGAAAATACCATTGTTTATCCATTATCCAACTTGACTTTTTATCAGAGTTTTTAGGGCACCTCAACTCTTGTCTCAAAATAATATCACTGAAATTATAGAAGTTAGTGAACTAGCTGAAATGAATTTGTGTGGGAAGATTCACTATGAGCAGTTAATAACATAGGCATTCCTCAGTTCTCTCAAGAAATACATGTTAGCAGGTTTTCAGGGCTGCTAGATTGCACAGTCAAGACTTTTGATGCATTTGACCCTGAACTGTTAGAATTAATCTAGAGCTGTCTGTTTTTTGGATAAGAGATGATAGTAATATACTATATGAGGGTTTGGTACATTTAAAAAAAATCTAATTGATCTTTCTGTGTCACGTCTAAGCCTATGATCTAACCTGAAACAATGCCGCAAAAACCTGATCTTTTGTCTCACTCTGGTAGATTTTTGACCAATTTTCTGTCTGAAAAGTATTAAAAGTATTACTTAAATAGTCTATTTAACCCCTCCCCCCTTTTTTTTTAAACAACAGTTGGTTCACCTTATTGTCTCCATCTTCGAGTTAAGTTTTATTCCTCAGAACCGAATAATCTTCGTGAGGAGCTAACCCGGTAAGAACACTGTCTAGAATTGTGCCGGGTTATTTTGATAGTTTTGAAAGATTGTCTTTATATTGTTTCCAATTTATAGTCAGCTAATAAAATGGATTTCTGGCGCCGGGTAACAAGACCTCAAATAATAGAATTTTATTCTGGGACAGTGTTTTTTAAGTGTATGATTCTTTTTCTTTATTGTTTTGAAAATAAAGTGTTGGTTCCTTAGCATCCTCCAAAGCTGACTAGTGAGTTCTTTTTTTTAAGTATCTTTCTCAACTCAGGAATTTTAACAGAATTGACATGTTTCGATACATTGCAATATTATATTTATTGATGTTGAAAATAACCTATCTTTGGCCACAGGGGGTTTATTCAAATTGGTGCCCGACTTTCTTTACTCATTGAAATGCCATTGATTAATGAAAAACATTAGATTTTGGTTTGAATAGTGTTGCATAAACCTTATGTTATTTATATATATATATATATATATATATATATACTTATTTTAATTTTATCCTGCCTCCTTTGTATTTATTCATGGTCTCTATTATAAATTCATGACTCCATGTACGCATACTATTTGTTAAATGAAAAAGTTGAGCTTTTGAGTTCCTTTAGAAGGGTTTCCTCTAGAACACCTTGACAATGAGATTGTAGCTATTGTTTGTAGTTATATCCTTCATAAGAAGGATAAGAAGTAGATGTCTTATCGCATTAAGAAGATGTCTTATCACATAAGAAGTAGATGTCTTGCTCTGTTGCCCAGGCTGAAGTGCAATGGCATGTTCTCAGCTCACTGCAGCTTCTGCCCCACGCCGGGTTCAAGCAACTCTCCTGTCTCAGCCTCCTGAGCAGCTGGGATTACAGGCACCTGCCACCACACCCAGCTAATTTGTGTATTTTAGTAGAGATGGGGTTTTGCCATGTTGGCCAGGCTGGTCTTGAACTCCTGGCCTCAAGTAATCCACCCGCCTCGGCCTCCCAACGTGCTGGGATTATAGGTGTGAGCCACCACACCGGATCTATAATTAAGAATACTTCTAAGATCTAGTGTTAGATCAGTAGGGTGACTATAGTTTACAGTTATGTATTTTACATTTCAGAATAGCTGGAAGAAAATAATTCAGATATTTCTGGCATAAAGAAGAGACAAATATTTAAGGTGATGGATATCCCATGTATCCTGACTTGATCCTTAAAAATTATATAAATGTGCTCAATTATTTTATGTATCCACAAACTATATACATCATTTGTATATTAATATAAATAACTTTTAACAAAATAATACTTCTCAAATTAGAAGGGTAAGATTTTTTTCACAGTAGACTGTGCTGTTGGGTTAAATTTGTGCCTTTCATTTTTCTTAGGTATTTATTTGTTCTTCAGTTAAAACAAGATATTCTCAGTGGAAAGTGAGTATTAGTTATTTAAGGATCAATGCACATTTTCTTGGGTGGTTGAAAAATTATTTAAAAAATAAGTTTATAGTTGCAAAAAAATGATCAACATATAAAGCATGTATTATTTTCATTTATCTTAAAATGAAGGTTATGAAATTGACTTTTCTAACAAACTTGTGTTTTGGCCTCAGATTGGAATGTCCCTTTGATACAGCAGTGCAATTGGCAGCTTATAATCTGCAAGGTAAGCAGTTCTCATGTTTACTGTTAAGACTCAAGTGTAATCCTTTTTTGTGTGTTTTTAGTTAAAGAATTTCAGAAGATTCTAATTATTTGCAAGGAAAGAAACACCACTATTTTTGTATAAACTTCTGTCAGTGTCCAACTCAGACTTTTACTTGTTTTAGAACATTGCCTTCTTTTTCTTCTCTTTAATGTAGTTCCTCCCTTCCCACTTAAAGTGTTGAAAAATCATAGTCTACCTGTTAAGTCAGTAAATGTTATGATGGGGCCTCCGGCTAACTTTTTCCTTAAAAGAAATGCAGTTATGTATGAGTAAATTGTTGCTGAAGCCATATAGTTTAGCAGTCCTTTCTCTCCAAGCCCACATTTTGTTCAGAAATAACCACAGATGAGTACATGCATGTTTGTGCATTGTTCAGTTTTTTTCCTGCTGCTTCCTCCCACCAGTTTTTTTAGTTCCTTTCAGTTATTTTTTTAGGATTAATAATTTTAAAATTTTGGAAGATAGGGACTATATTTTACATTGATATATTGTGTCATATTCAGTGTATATCAGTACTATTTTTTTTTTTTTTTTTTTGAGACGGGTCCTTACTCTTGTCACCCAGGTGGCTAGAGTGTAGTTGTGTGATCATAGCTCTCTGAAGCCTTGAACTCCTGGGCTCAAATGATCTTCCCACCTCAGCCACCTTAGTAGCTGGGTCTAGAGACCATCATGCCTGGCTCATTTTTGTGCTTTTTTTTTTTTTTCAAAGATGAGGTCTTGCTATGTTTCCTAGGCTGGTCTCAAATGCTCTTCCCACTTCAACCCCCAAAAGTACTGTGATTATAAACATGAATCACCGTAACCAGCCTTAGTAATATTCTTAATAGTTGCCAGTTAATTGTCTTTTAATGATTACGAAATTTTTTCATTTATTCACTGTAAGGTCAGAGGTATTTTTTTATGGAAGTCTAGAAAGCAGTTTTCAAAGGCTAAGCACTGAGGTGTGAATACATTAAGAGAAAGATATGTAATTAAAAATACACTACCAACAATAAACGTGAGATATATGTGTGTGACTGATATGCTGGATTCACTTTAGGAGAATTGTCTGAGTATTATGAATTTCCGTAAGAAATTCCTAGGAAAGAATATTTCTAATCTTAGCAATTTACGTTAATGAAATGGTTTTTGAAGAATTTAGCAAGAAATATATATAACTTTTTGAAACTTCTGTTTATAGCTGAACTTGGTGACTATGATCTTGCTGAGCATAGTCCTGAACTTGTCTCTGAGTTCAGGTTCGTGCCTATACAGACTGAAGAGATGGAACTGGCTATTTTTGAAAAATGGAAGGAATACAGGTATCTGGCATTTGACTATACTTTCTTTAAAAATCACCACAACAGTTATTTCATATTCATTTTTTTCTATTTGTATCTTTGGCATGGAATTTATTTTATGTTTATTGTTACTTTAAAAATCATTGTTTTAAATTTCAGAGGTCAAACACCAGCACAGGCTGAAACCAATTATCTGAATAAAGCCAAATGGCTAGAAATGTATGGGGTTGATATGCATGTGGTCAAGGTAAGCATGTGTTGCGATGCTTTTTTAAAAATTTATTCTTTGGAGATTCACAGTGACCATGGAATATTTCAGTATGAGGGAGGGCATGGAGTTTGCATAAGCTAGCACTGGGTACTTTGGATGTATGGTTAAATACTGAATAACTAGAATCTCACAGAAAGGTTCATTACAAGAAAGAAGAGAAGCAATCAAATCCCTAACAAAGTATTTGGTTCTTTTAAGCTGTTTTTGATTCACCTATAAAAATTATTTTAAGCTTTTGAGCCATTTTTCTTTTAACTTCCTATTACATGTCTTACACTGAGTAGGCTCTGTTAAAATAATTCAGAATGCAAAGTTGAAGAGTTACAGCTTAAAGATTTTGATAAACTGTGCAACAGCTTTGTAGTGATTTATTTCTAGTTTAACTAGTAACATTTTTCCAGAAAGGCAGTTGTATTAGTCCGTTCTTGCACTGCTGTAAAGACACACCTGAGACTGGGTAATTTATAAAGAGGTTTAATTGGCTCATGGTTCTGCAGGCTGTATAGGCTTCTGCCTCTCTGTGGAACTCAGAAAACTTATAGGAGAGAGTGAAGGGCAAACAGCCACATATTTACGTGACTGACAGGAGAGAGCAAAAGGGGAGGTGCTGCACACTTTCAAACAACCAGATCTCATGAGAACTCATTCACTATCATGAGAACAGCAAGGGGGAAGTCTACCTCCATTATTCAGCAACCTCCCACCAGGCCCCTCCTCCAACACTGGTGATTACAATTTGACACAAGATTTGGGTATAGACACAGAGCCAAACCGTATCAGCAGTCTTTTCCAAAATACATGATCTAAGTCATATGTAGAATATGGGAAGAATGTGGAAACAGCTTTCTTTGTAGTGGGAGTGTACCCACTTTCAATGAAGGTACACCCTAAAACTAATGTTTCAATGACTAGAAATTAAAATATATGCATAAATTTTTCTGAGAATGTTATTTTGGATACTCTAAGTGTTGAAAACATCTCATGTATTAATATTAGCCTGTATATAATTAATATAATTCAATAGAAAAATAAAATTTAAAAGTTGTGCGAAAATGTGAAACCTGTTTTATACAAGTAAAGCTAACACATTTTTCTCCCCTTACATTAGGCTAGAGATGGGAATGACTATAGTTTGGGACTAACACCAACAGGAGTCCTTGTTTTTGAAGGAGATAACAAAATTGGCTTATTTTTTTGGTAAGCAAGAGTAATTGTCAAAGATACTTACTGTTGTTTTGGTTTTCAGTGAGTAAAAACATTTATACAAAGTTAATATGTAAACTAGAGTTTGGAAATTAAATAGTTTTGAAAAACTTGTCAGTGAAAAGCTACTGTCTCCTGTCACACTTTTATGTATCATTATTCTCACTCTTCAGAGGCAATTATTAAAACTCTTCTAGCTGTATTTCCCATTAGTTTCAAAGTATACCACAAAATACATCTTAATAGAAATATTTTATATTCTTATATGTATCAGATGTTCACATGGCCTTCATGTAGTCATGTCATTATTTTTAATATTTATTATTCCACAATCCCTTTACTCCCTATGGTGTAAGAGGAAGATAGTAATATTTTTATCCCTTCTTTAAGCTGTACCCCTTGTACTGTTCCAGCTTTTATCATTCATACTTTTAAGTTACATTTACGTTTTACTTTTACATCAAGGATAGATTTTACTTGGATTTCTTGGCCATAATTGAGTCCATCAGGTTTTGTCTGGTGTTCTAGAAGCTGAGAATCAGGGTAGTGTTTATAATAATATGTTTGTATCAGAACTAGTACAGAGCTTGTGTGTATACTTGTGTACACTAGACAGGGACTGTTAGCTCAAAGCCCTCTGGCATCAAACTCAAATTCTGACATATCCAGTTACTTTAAACATAGCCCACTAAGTATATTTTTAGCTATTTCTGCTTTGTATATCCCATGAAACTGCCCCCTAACATCTACTAAACACAGATAAGGCAAGCTCTGTAGATTAAAGGACCCCAAAACCACTGCTGTCTTTCTGAGTTCTCTGACCCAGATCCCTGGCGCTTAACTGCTGAATGCCATCCTAGGCACTTAAGCCCCCCTCTCAGATTCTCCTTTCTCTTGAGAGTTTCCTTGCCCTCTTCCCCATCTGGGTGGTAGCTTTGCAGCTGCTGTCTCTGGAAGGTCACCTGCTATGAAGGACCACCCCTGTCATGCAACCCTTTCCAAACACTGCTCAATAAAGCCTGTTATGCCATACTTTTTCTTAATCAGCTTTGAAGTCCTGGAACTCACAACTGGTATTATATTTCCTTTCTGTTTAGCTTTTTGTTTTTGTTCTAGAGTTCTTGGCTCCCCCATCTCACACACCCCACACATCCCTTTAAATGACCTGCCTTTGTCTTCTCCTCAACCTTTTTTTAAGTTATCAAGGGTTGCATTAAATGATTCTTCTGTTCACATTGGAACTGTTTGCTGTTCAGGTTGCTCTCCAGCTTTTATCTTGAGACTTCCCTTTCCGGTGTTCTCAGCTAGGGTCCTGTGTGGTCCTCCCATGGCTTCCTTTTTCTTTGCCCCACCCCCACCCCCGCCAACTCTCTTAAGTAAGGGAAGTAACTGCCTAAGAAAAGTAATTTGTTTAAATCCTTAGATGCCTTAAAATGATTTTTTGTCTTTTATTTTTTCTTGATAATTAGGCTGAGAATAGAATTTTAGGTTGAAAATTATTTCCCTCAAAAAATTGAAGGTAGTATTTCATTTAGTTTTGCATCTGGGTGTTCCTCTTAGGGACTGTTTGAGAGACTTGACTTGAACACCTTTACAGTTGTCCCTTGATGGGTAACGAAGCTGGAGCAATTATCTTCCCATTTCTTGGGAGTTAAATCCTCTCATACTTTCAGCATGTCCTGAGGGCAGATGGAATTTGCTTCCAGGCCTAAGAATGCTTTCGGCAGAGAGAAGGCACCTTTTGTACCTTTTCATAAGATTGTCTTGAGAGTTAATTAATACTTGTAAAACACTTAGAAGAATACTTAGGGCAGTCCTGGTGGCTCACATTTGTAATCCCTGCACTCTGAGAGGCCCAGGCCAGTGCTCACTTGAGGTCACGAGTTCCAGACCAGCGTGGCCAACATGGTGAAACCCTGTCTCTACTAAAAAATACAAAGATTAGCCAGGTGTGGCGTGGTAGCATGCACCTGTAATCCCAGCTATTCTGGAGGCTGAGGCAGGAGAATTGCTTGAACCCAGGAGGTGGGAGGTTGTAGTGAGCAAAGATCACACCACTGCACTGGGTGACAGAGTGAGATTCTGTTTCCTTCCCTTCTCCTGCTATTATTTATTTATTCATTATTGTTTTAGTAAAACTCTTGTAAACAAGTTCTCTTTTACATGTATTTTATATAAGTTATATTTAAAGATTAGTGAGTGGGAGTGTCACATTGTCTTGACATTCACAATTTATAGAAATGTGTTCAAATGTGGTATCGGTGGTTTGGAATTTACAAGAAGGGAGATATAGTTGGAAAGTGGGCCATAAAGTAGGTTAAAAAAATTAAAGTCTGTTTCCTCAAACCAAAATTCCTGTTGAAAACAGAGTTGAGGCTGGTTACAGTGGCTCATGCCTGTAATTCCAGTACTTTGGGTAGTGGATCACTTGAGCCCAGGAATTTGAGACCAGCCTGGGCAACATAGCAAGATGCCATCTCTACAAAAAATAGAAAAATTAGCCTGGTGTTGTGGTGTGGGAGTAAGGCTGAGGCAGGAGGATTAATGAGCCTGGAGTTCACGGCTGCAGTGAGCTATGAACACACTACTGCACTACACCCTGTGCAGCAGAGTGAGACCCTATCTCAAACAAACAAAAAGAATAGATTTGAAGACCATCATCAGTGTTTTTCTTTATGCCGTTTTTAAAGCTTTATGATCATTCCTATGTCTAGTTCCTATGCTGCTGTTCTGCTTTAATACTGAAACAGTTTTACCTAGGCCTAAAGAATTTCTTACACCATAATTGAGACCTATCAAATACATAGATTTCTTTGTTTTCTTTTTCCTTAATATTTTTAACGTCTGATATGTGCAGCCTCAATTTTGTTAGGGATATTGCTTTTGAAATATATACTGTGTTTTTCTGTTATCCTGTCTTGTAGATGAGACTTTTTGATGGGTATTACAAATTATGTTTACCCTCCTGTCAGTTTTTAATTCAGGAGTTAGATGGTTAAATGTGTTTCAAGTAAAAACTTTTTTTTCATATTTAGAGAACATTTATTTGTAATTTGGGTTTTATTCTCATATTATAGGCCGAAGATAACCAGATTGGATTTTAAGAAGAATAAGCTAACCTTGGTGGTTGTAGAAGATGATGATCAGGTAGGAATAAAATTATATTACTTGTTTAACAGTGACAGTATTATGTGGTAACTTATTTCTCTAAAAGAGGAAATATACCTTATTGTTTTAAAGAGCCACAGAATGGAAACAATATAATTAATGCTTTAAATAATTTCCTTACTTGGGTCCTACCATCCTAAAAATACGGTTTTCCACCCTTAGGATGAAAAATAATGTAAAAGTCTCTTTTTGTTTCTTCATTGATAATATATCTGAGGTGTATAAAAACTTACATTTAAGTGACATTTTTTTTTTTTAAGACAGGGTCTCTCTCTGTCACCCAGGCTGGAGTGCAGTGGCACAAACATAGCTCACTGCAACCTTGACCCTCTAGACTCAAGTGATCCTCCTGCCTCAGCCTCCTGAGTAGCTGGGACTACAGGTGCATGCCACCATGCCTGGCTAATTTTTTCATTTTTTTGTAGAGACAGAGGATCTCACTATGTTGCCAAGGTTAGTCTCAAACTTCTGGCCTCAAGTAATCCTCCCACTTTGGCTTCTGAAAGTGTTGAGATTACAGGCATGACAGACCAACTTGGTCTCTTTATTAACTGATCAAAAATATTAATCAAAAAGATCTACCTAATAATATTAATAATAAAACCTTTTGAATTAAAGATTACTTTGTATCAGTTACAGTGTGGTTCTTTTTTTTTTTTTTTTTTTTTTTTGAGAAAGAGTCTTGCTCTGTTTCCAGGCTAGAGTGCAATGGCATGATCTCGACTCACTGCAACCTCCACCTCCCAGGTTCAAGCAATTCCCCTGCCTCAGCCTCCCTAGTAGCTGGGACCACAGGCATGTGCCACCATGCCCGGCTACTTTTTTGTATTTTTAGTAGAGACGGGGTTTCGCCATGTTGCCCAGGATGGTCTCCATCTCCTGACCTTGTGATCCTCCCACCTCGGTCTCCCAAAGTGCTGGGATTACAGATGTGAGCCACCGCACCCAGCCACAGTATGGTTCTTAATGGTACATGCATGGATGCAACTCACATGCATTGTTCTTAATGAAAGAAGCCAGATTTAAAAGATTATGTATTGAATGATTTCATTTATATGATACTTTAGAAAAGGCAAGAAGAATTTTGCTTTATGCAAATTAGTACATTTTAACATATGCATACAGATATAGATAAAAGCAATTTGAGCAAAATATTAATAGTTGTTTAATCTAGACAGTATGTATATGGGCATTCAGTTTTTCTGTATGTTTAAAAATTTTTATAACGGTGAGAAGATTTTTTAAAAATCCACTCTTTTTCATTTTCCTCTCCTAGGTAATTTCACTGCTATACTTTTCCTGTTTTAAAATGTCTTCTGTGTTTTTGTTTTTGTTTTGCTTTTTTGAGGTGGAGTCTTACTCTGTTCTCCAGGCTGAGTGCAGTGGCGTGATCTTGATTCACTACAACCTCCACCCACTGGGTTCAAGTGATTCTCTTGCCTCAGCCTCCCGAGTAGCTGGGATTGCAGGCATGCACCACCATGCCTGGCTGATTTTTGTATTTTTAGTATAAATGGGATTTCGACATGTTGGCCATGCTCGTCTTGAACTCCTGACCTCAAGTGATCCTCCCATCTTGGCCTCCCAAAGTGCTAGGATTACAGGCGTGAGCAACTGCACTTGGCTCTTCTATGTTTCTCTTCTAGCTTTTGTCATATGCAGGCATCTTTTAAACATATTTCCAGTCTATTTATAATTTATAATTCACTTTTTCATTATTATTAGTAATAATAATTTATTTTGGTTGTACCCGTGTGAAATGCAACAAGCAATAGGTGAAGGTAAAAGGAAAACTCAAATTTTTTCCTGAAACTTTGCCATCATTGGGTTTTCCCTTTTCATGGAATTTTGCTGTTTCCTAAATTTCATCTTCTATTAATAGATAGAGATGTTAACATTTGGTCATGCTTGTTTTTGTATTTGTGTGGGGCATTTTCTGTTCATGTTCTTTTCTATTGGTCCCATAAAAGTGCTGTAGAAAAATGTGAGTGTAAATTCCAACATAAATACTAATAAATGAAAAGCTGAGATCAGGTGAGTATTACCCTGCATTGTGATAGTAGGCCTCCAGTTATTTGCTATCGTTGTTTTGGATATATGTGGACCTAACTGAATATCATAATAACTAGGAAAAAGAATAAGACTGTAAAATTATTTAAGTTAAAGACTCCTATACACTCAGTATCCTTTTTTCCCCCAAGTTTTTGAATATGGATGTTAAACTGATCACTTTTCTCTAATAAGAACACCTCTGTTGGTAAATGGTCTTTGTGTTTATGCATGAAAATTTAGTAGGTTTTTATCAATATTGGTAAAATAAAGAAACAGTAGAGTTTATCAGAAGCTTGGTTGTGTCACTTTGGTGCTGCTTAATGTTAAGGAAGCACTGCTTACAATCAGTAGATCTTGATGTTGTGTTTTGACTCTAAAGTTGTTCACTTAAGAAATAGTGATACTGAGTGCTTATGTTCTAGGTATAGTGGTAGGCTTTTTATTTTATCAGGTTGAATGAGAAATATTTCATATTCTCAAGCAAATTTTAGTGTAGTAAAAAGTGTCCAGTAAGTAGATAAGCTGTTGTAACAGTGCAGTAAATGGTAAACTAGGAGCACATAATAGACAAGTCTGCAAAAATATGTAGCCATGTATACTCTTAATGTCACTTATAATATTGACACAGTCATGCACTAAAATGGTATGTAGTCAAGAAAAGTAGTTACTGATTATAAGAAGAACTTCATATTATAGTAAGTGAATGTTTGGTACAGTAGTATTTTTATCTGTGGGTGTTTAAAAATATGATTATACTTTTGTGTAGGGAAAAGTTTACATAGGTTTTTAACTGCTGGAGGTATTGTTGCAGGATGATTTCGGATGTTTTTGGTTTTTCCCCCTTGTTTATGTTTTATTAAGTGTATAATTCTTTATTTTATTTTTTAGTCTTTCATATGATTTTATTTTCTTCCTTCAACCATAATAATATAATATCCAAATTTTGTCTTAACTGATGGGTCTGTAAACACAGGCTTATCCATCCCACTTACAGGCAAGGCAAATGCTGCTTCTTGAAATGATCCTACCATGGACCCTCTGGTCATCCAATCCAAGTCACCCCCTTGCCTGGCTTTATCTTCACTATATTGTGCGGCCACTTCATTGAATCTCATCCCAGACTTTAACTTTTCCATGGCTTCCATGATTTTGCCATGTTTTTCACGTAGAATGTGTCTGACCTGTACTGCATTGCCGCTACCTTTGGGACCTTGAGCCTTCTTGTTAGCACTGTCACTCCCAGAGGCTGCTCCCCCTTTCCCTGCTTTTCCAGAACCACTTTTTCCTTTGGGCGGCATCTTGGAAACTTGCTGTTGAACTCTGACAAGTGTGTGATTCTTATATAGGACAGGGAATGGGAGATAAATAAGCTCCCAGTACTGATTGGTTAGGATCTATTTTATTTCGTTACAATTTTCTTTTCTTTTCTCAACTTTTATTTTAGGTTTGAGGGTGCATATGCAGGTTTGTTACATGAGTAAATTGCATGTTGCTGGGGTTTTGTTTACAAATAATTATATCACCCAGGTTGTGAGCATAGTACCAAAAATAGGTAACTTTTTAACTTCCCACCCTCCTTCCTCAAGCATGTTCTGGTGTCTGTTCCCATCTTTGTGTCCATGTGTACTCAATATTTAGCTCCCATTTATAAGTGAGAACATGTGGTATTTGGTTTTCTGTTCCTGCCTTAATTCACTTAAGATAATGGCCATCTATCTGCAAAGGATATGATTTCATTTTTTATGACTGTGTAGTATTCCGTCATATATATGTGCCCTCACTTTTTTTCCAGTCCACTGTTGATGATTGTCTAGGTTGATTCCATGTCTTTGCTGTCATGAACAGTGCTGTGATGAACTTAGAGGTGCATGTGTCTTTTTCAGTGCTGTGATGAACTTAGAGGTACATGTGTCTTTTTGGTAGAAATATTTAAAATTCTCTGGATATATATACCCAGTAATGGGATTGTTTGGTTAAATGGTAGTTCTGTTGTAAGTTATTTGAGAAATCTCCAAACTGCTTTGAACAGTGGCAGAACTTATTTACATTCCCATCAGCAGTGTATAAGCATTCCTGTTTCTCCCCAGCTTCGCCTGTTACTTTTTGACTTTTTAATAACAGCCATTCTGACTTCTGTGAGATAGTATCTAATTATCATTTTGATTTGCATTTCTCTAATGATTAGTGATGTTGGGCATTTTTCATATGCTTATTGGCCATGTGTATGTCATTTTTTAACTGTCCTTTGCCCATTTTGGGACTATTTGACTTTTGCTTGTTGATTTGTTTAAGTTGCTTATAGATTTTGAATGTTAGACCTTTGTCAGATGCATAGTTTGCAAATATTTTTTTTCATTCTCTGGTTGTCTGTTTACTCTGTTGATAGGTTTTTTTTCTCCCCCCACTCCACCATGCAGGAGCTCTTCAGTTTAATTAGCTCCCACTTGTGTATTTTTGTTTTTGTTGCAATTGCTTTTAGAGACTTCATCATGAACTCTTTGACAAGGCCTATGTCCAGATTGTTATTTCCTAGGGTTTTTTTTTTTATAGTTTTAGGTCTTACATTTAAGTCTTTAATTCATCTTCAGTTGATTTTTGCATGTGGTATAAGGAAGGGGTTCAGTTTTCCTCTTCTGCATATGACTAGCCAGTTATCCCATCACTATTTATTGAATAGAGAGTTGTTTCCCCATTGCACGTTATTGTCAGCTTTGTCCAACATCATACGGTTGTAGATGTGTGGCTTTATTTCTGGGTTCTCTAACTCATTTCATTTGTCTGTGTGTCTGCTTTTGACACCCTGTTTTGGTTACTGTAGCCCAATATAGTTTGAAGCTGAGTAGTGTAATGCCTCTGGCTTTCTTTTTGCTTTGGATTACTTTGGCTATTTGGGTTCTTTTGTTTCATAGGAATTTTAGAATAGTTTTTTTCTAATTCTGTGAAAAATGACATTGATGGGAATACCATTGAATCCGTAAGTTGCTTTGGGCATTATGGCCATTTTGACAATATTGATTCTTCCTGTCAATGCTCATGGAATATTTTTCTGTTATTTGTGTCATCTCTGGTTTCTTTCAGCAGTGTTTTGTAATTCTCATTGTAGAGATCTTTAATCTCTCTGGTTAGCTGTATTCCTAGGTATTTTATTACTTTTGTGGCTATTATGAAATGGATCACATTTTTAATTTACTCTCAGCATGGATGTTATTGATCCATGGAAATGCTACTGATTTTTTTTACATTGATTTTGTATTCTAAAACTTTACTGAAGTTAGGCTGTGTGCAGTGACTCACGCCTGTAATCCCCGCACTTTGGGAGGCCAAGGCGGGCAGAACACCTGAGTTCAGGAGTTTGAGACCAGGCTGGTCAACATGGTGAAACCCTGTCTCCTAAATATACAAAAGTTAGCCAGGTGTGGTGTGTGCCTGTAGTCCCAGCTACTTAGGAGGCTGAGGCACGAGAATTGCTTGGACCCGGGAGGTGGAAGTTGCAGTGAGCTGAGATCATGCGACTGTACTCCAGCCTGGGCAACAGAGCAAGACTCAGTCCAAAAAAAAAAAAAAGATTTTAAGATTTTACGAAATTGTCTTTCTGTTTTTTGGTGAAGGTATGGTGATCTTAGGGCCCTTTTTTTGGTCAAAAATCATGTATTGTTTCACTCACTGCAGACCAGAAAGAGAAAGATAAATAAGCTTTTTTGATCTCTGCCTTTGAGGAGATCATTGATATTAAACATCAATGTCAAAATTAGTGTTTTTGATGATATGGAATTTTACCTGTTTCCTTATTTCAGACTTGAAAAAATACCTATCATGGTTTAGCGCATCAGAATAGCAGCAATGTATTACATTTTTTATACGCCCCCAAGCAGCTGAATTGAATTAGTTAATATTTCTACATAGGTTTTAATAACCCAGTTTACATTTACTTAATACATTTAATAATTGAAAACATATGACAAGCTATAAAGGGGGAAAAAAGCGTTTGTTCTATTCCAGCCACCTGTTTTTCTTCTGTACAAGTCACCAGTGTTACTTATTTCAGCAGTTTTAAGCCACACTTTTTTTTAATATCTCTGAAAAAATATTGGGATACATCTTACAATATGCCTTGCCTTAAATTCATTGACCTGGCCACAGTTGTGACATTTAGTTATTGTTGCCTGCACATGAGGAACTCGTCATAGCAAATTATGTTGCATTAGATTTATTTTTAGTACTATAGGTGTTAAGTTTAATTGCTGTTTAAAATGCCTTCAACTGTTTTCACTGCTGAGCGTGGTGGCTCATGCGTATAATCCCAGCACTTTTGGAGGCTGGGACAGGAGCAATGCTTGAGCCCAAGTGTTTGAGACCAGCCTGGACAATGTAGTGACACCATCTCTACAAAAAAAAAAAAAAAAAAAAAAAAAAGGCACTATGATTCAACATTCAAATGAAAAGTTATTCTTAAGGCAGAAAAAGCATTCAAACAGATCTGTGGTGTGTAAATTGCAAGCTTCATTTATATTGTGACAAGTAGTTGTATTTGGCTCATTCTTACTATTTCATTTTATGAATAGACCATAATTATCTGTCCATTCTGTTGCTGGACATTTGGGTTGTTTTCAGTTTTCAGCTATTAAAAGTAGTATATTTTTTGGCCAGCATTTTGGAAGGCCAAGGCAGGATCTTTTAAGGGCAGGAGTTTGAGACCAGCGTGGGCAACATAGAGCCCCCGTCTCTAGTAAAAATAAAACTCTTAGCCAGGCATGGTGGTGCATGCCTTGTAATCCCACTTCTCGGGAGGCAGAATCAGCAGGATTGCTTGAGCCCAGTAGTCCAAGGCTGCAGTGAACTGTGATTGCACCACTACACTCCACCCTGAAAAACAGAGCAAGACCCTATCTCTTATAAAAAGAATGCTGTCTATTCATAGTAGCAAAGACATGGAATCAGTCTAAATGCCCATTGGTGACAGATTGGATAAAGAGAATGTGTGTGTGTACACACACCATGGAATACTGTGCAGCCATAAAAAGAATGAGATCATCTCTTTGGCTGGAACATGGATGGAGTTGGAGGATATTATCCTTAGCAAAGTAATGCAGGAACAGAAAATCAAATACCACATGATCCCACTTACAAGTGGGAGCTGCATGATAAGAACTTATGCACGCAAAGAAGGCAACAACAGACACTGGGGTCTACTTGAGTGGGGAGGGTGGAAAGAGGGAGAACAGAAAAGATAACTAACTGAAATTTAACTGGGCTTAGTACCTGGGTGATGAAATAATATGTACAACAAACCACCATGACACATGTTTACTTATGTAACAAACCTTCTCTTGTATCCCAAATCTAAAATAAAAGTTAAAAAACAAAAGTGCTGTTCTGAACACAAAGGTGTGTGTGTATTTAGCTTTTGTAGGTACTGCCAAACCTCTTTCCAAAGTATTTAATACAAGTTTATACTCCCACCAGCAGTGTATGAGCATTCCATTAGTTATTGGTGTTTTTTTGTTTTGTTTTGTTTTGTTTGCTAATGTTTGTAATTCTTTTTCATTTTAGCCATTCTTGTGGAGTAGAATGGTGGTTTTAGTTTTTGTTCCCCTAATGACGACTCTGCTTTAGCACTTATTTATGTATTTATTGGATATTTGGTTTGAATATCTTTATGAAATGCCTACTCAAATCTTTTGCTCATTTTTCTATTAGTTCATGTGCCTTTTATTCATTGAAAAAATTCTTTATATGTTCTGAATATTAGTTCTTTGTCAGATATTAGTATTGTAAGTATCGTCTACTCCTTGGCTTACCCTTTTTCTACCACTTTTATTTTTAGTTGACTTGTAATAATTGTACATGTTTATTGCATACAGAGTGATATTTTGATACATGTATACAATGTATAAAGATCTAATCAGGGTAATTAGCATATCCATCTTTACTATCTTAATAGTATCTTTAAATAACCTGAAAGGTACCAAAAATTATAAAATAGATAACCATCTTATTTATGATCTAGAGTTAACATTTTTTATATTTTGCTTCAGATCTCTTTTAGAAATAGATAAATACAATTATGTATGCAAATAAATAGTATCAACTAAAGTTTGACCCCCTGACTACCTACCCTCTTTCTTCTGGTACCTGGTCACCATTTTTGGAGGGTTTTATTCTCATGTATATTTTGTAACTTTTTCCAAATATTAACACATATTAGAATTGTTTCAAAAACTTTTATAATAATATATATTTGCAGCTTGCCTTTTTATCTAAGCACGTACCTTTGTAGATCTAACATATAGATATGCTATTGTGTAATATAAATAAACAGTAGCACATTCATTCATTCATCATTTATTCAATCTCTCTGTATAAGTTTCTACATATGCCACTATTTACTTGACCATTTCTCCTTTTTTGGACATTTAGGGTTTGGCCCAAGTTTTACTGAGGAATGAGGCTGAGGAATATATGTCTTCATACATAACTTTTGATGTTTAGAAAATAATTTTCCCCTGAGAGACAGTGTAACTTAGTTGATAGAGGTGTGTGAGGTGTGTGTAGATTCTAGAGCAAGACTAATGGTTAAGTTCATTTCTGGTTTCCTTTCTTAATAGCTTTGTGACTTTGGGCTTAATTTCTTTGAGCCTCAGTTTCCTTGTCTATGAAATGAGGCTAATGATCATATCTACTCATTGGGATAATTTATGTGAAATCCTTAGAAAAATTCCCATATGAATGTTAACTATTATAATTAGACTCCTGGGAATGTGGTTACTAGGACACAAATGTGAGCATTTTTAGGGCTATTGATATATACTGGCAGCTCTGATATGATCCTTCAAATTATAATTATACAGTTTTCCCAAATAATGGCAGATGAAATCTCATTTTATGTCTCTCTGACAAAAGAGATCATGTAAGTAGAGGGGAATAATTCTTAGGAATAATTTTGTATTGGCTGAGAAAATGAACAACTTGATTTCAACTCTGCCCTTATGTCGATACTATGAAGAGTGTCTGAATTTCAGGGAGCACACTAGATCCTTTATTTGTAGATGTGTTTGTATCTCAGAAATAGGAGACATGACTGTTTGACCTAGTAATTATCTCTTTTTGTATACTTTTCTTTTTCAGGGCAAAGAACAGGAACATACATTTGTCTTTAGACTGGATCATCCAAAAGCATGCAAACATTTATGGAAATGTGCTGTAGAGCATCATGCCTTCTTCCGCCTTCGAGGCCCTGTCCAAAAGAGTTCCCATCGATCAGGATTTATTCGACTGGGATCACGATTCAGATATAGGTTAATTTTAATAGCTGTTTTCTCTTTCTTTCATTGCATACAGTCCCAAAAATTTAGGCCAACCTTCTCATTTTTACAGATATGTTAACTAAGGTATAGAGAAATAAAGTGGTTTGCCAGAGCCTTCCGTTGACCAAAATAAAATAGAAAAAGTGATATTGTTATTGGTTATAATTTCTTGACTAGATGGAAAAACAGTAATTGTATAATGGCTTTTATATCCTTCTTGACGTTAACTTTATATATTAACCCACTTCCAGTTTATCTATTTAATAAGAGTTTTATGGACTCTCCACCCAACCACTGGATACCATATGGAAAAGGGTTTCTTGCACTGAATAGGATATTAGTCTGGATGACATTTTTGGTTCTGTACAAATGAAGTTCATTATTCTCATGACTCCTTGTTTGTTGTCATGAGTTAGAAATGTTTTGGACAGTGGATTACTGGTTGTGAGTTTTCTGCATGCCATGGAAATCAGTTAATATCATTTAAAGAAGGAATGGATAGTAGCAATAATGTGGCAAGTTGATTGTGTGGAATTAATAGAAGTAGTATTCTATTCTACTTATATTAAAAGTAAGGAGGCATTTTCTGAACAGAATTTAAATGGAAATTAAAGAGAATAAGACAATAGTCTTAAACATTTCTGGAAAATTATACTGAAAAGTGTGTATCACAATTAGAAAAGGTAACTCACAATGCTCTTTTGATTACATACTTTGTACTGGAGGAGTGCAGATGGGAAAGAGAGGGAGTTTCCATAAAAGCGCAGATATTTCAAACTTATTTAATGTATACTTAGGTGATATGCATGCTTATAAGAAAATGAAAAAACATAATCTGTTGCATATTTCACAAAAGCCTAGAGTGAAAGAATGATATGATAAAGAGAGAAATCAAGACTATTTATTAGTAGTTGTTTCTGTAGGATGAAGTTTAGGATGATTCTTTTAAGGAGAACCTGAATGTAGACTGTCTTATTGTGTCTGTTTTATTACTGTAGACCTCAAATTTATCTTGCTCTTGTTGTTATGCCTCATTTAGTGGGAAAACAGAGTATCAGACCACAAAAACCAATAAAGCAAGAAGATCAGCATCCTTTGAAAGAAGGCCTAGCAAACGATATTCTAGACGAACTCTACAAATGAAAGGTGAAGTGCAACCCTGTTTGAAAGGATTATTCTTCCTTGACAATTAATTATGTGCTGGTGTTGTTTTCATAAGAGGAAGTTACCTGAATCATCTTCTTAGGTCTGTTCCAGTCAACTAAAGTACTTTTCTGGCAGAATCAATTTCATGGTTTACACAGAGAAAAATTACCTGTATTATTAGCAGAGATTAAACTTTATGTTAATCCAATTCAAAAATGATAGTCTGAGGTTATATTCAGTTTTTGTGTACAAAACTGTGTTTCTGTACAGCAACATATTCTCTCCCTTTTTGATTGGTAGATCTCATTCTAAAACATCCCTTTCCCCTTAGGAATTTTAAAAAACATTATCTTTTTTTTTTTTTTGAGACAGTCTCACTCTGTCTCCCCTAGGGTGGAGTGCAGTGGCGTGATCTCAGCTCACTGCAACCTTCGCCTCCCAGATTCAAGCAATTCTTGTGCCTCAGCCACCTAAGTAGCTGGGATTACAGGCTTATGCCACCACTCCTGGCTCGTTTTGTATTTTTAGTAAGACAGGGTTTTGCCATGTTGTCCAGGCTGGTCTTGAACTCCTGACCTCAAGTGATCTGCCTACCTTGGCCACCCAAAGGATTACAGTCATGCCTGGCCAAAACATTGTCTTGTGATGAATTTTTTTTTTTTTAAAGAAAGAAAAAGAAAAGAAGAAAGAAAGAGTGAAAGAAAGAAAAAAAAAAAAGAATGTAAGAGAGAAAGAAAGAGGAAGAGAAAGAGGGAGAGAGAACGGGATTCTTGTTCTATTGCCCAGGCTAGAATGCAGTCTAAAGATGGGTATTAAAAACCTCTTTTATGCCAATAATTGTGCTTAACAAT
>CAUYLG010024197.1:0-74976 GCA_963573385.1 Cacajao melanocephalus
ATAATCGGAGGAAAGCCTAGAGCAGACACAGGGCAGAGCATGATTTAAGGGAAAAACAGTTATATCAGGACAAGAATCCATGGCCCAGGTGGCAGCATTCATTATAGTAAAGACACCCGCTGTATGGCAGGCTTGCGGCAAGAGCCACTCCTGATAAAGGAGTTGTAGGACCTTGCTCCAGTTCTTGTGGAAGGCTGCCCGCAGACCGGCAATCCACGTTGTGACTGTAAACTTTATCAGCTCTTGCTACTGTGCTGCTCGAAAAGCATCTTCCCACAGAACCCATTGGAAGCTGCCAGAAGGTGGCAATAACTTTGACAGCTCTGTCACTGCTATGTGACTTAAAGCATCCTCCTATAAATCTTCTTAGAAGTAGTTTGCCCATAGATAGAAGTATTGCACACTGCACCCTCTTCACTGCGCACGGACAGCCTTCAAGTCTTGGTGTCCCAATGGGGGTGGGCCCCTTACTGCACTCGGTCCCTGCCTTCAAGGGAATGGTCCCCTTGCTGTGCAATGTCCACCTCTTGGCTTAGATGACCTAATGGGGATGGAACCCATGTATTATTCCTCACGACCCTATCACTATCCTTAAAGATGATTTCACTTACTGCCCTGCCCCCTAACCTATACACAATAAATACTCATGCTTCTGGACATTCGCCTGACTCTGCTTATAGGTGGCATAGCCCCCCCGAGCCCAGCTGCGTTTTCCTTGTACTTCTGTGTCCTGTCTCTTTATTTCTCGGATCCTGCGCCTCAGTACAGCATAAGGCTCACCCCACGACCCTGTGGGGCACCTCAGCCCTACATCTGGCTCCCAACGTGCCCTACAGGTCTTAAACTCCTGGCCTCAAGTGATCCACCCACCTCTACCTCCCAAAGTGCTGCAATTACAGGCATGAGCCACTACCCCGGCCTATTGTGGTTTGTTTTTGTTTTGTTGGGTTTTTTTTAACTATATTTTTTGTTATAGATTTTAAAAATAGCTATTCTAGGGATTATGAAATACATACTTAACTTTTCATGCTCTACTTAGAATTGATATTTTAGCACTTCAAGAGGAGTGTAAAAATCTCACACCATATAGGTTCCTTTATACCTCCTTCTTTATCTTGTACTTGTCTTATGTACTACATCTACATACATTAAAACCCATCAACAATTGTTGCTTTCAACTGTCAAACATATTTAAAAGGATCAAGAGAAAAATAGTCTATTAAATTTACCCAAATATTTATGATTTTTGTTCTTCCTTCCTGATGTTCCAGGTTTCCTTCTAATATAATGTCCCTTTTGTGTGAAGATCTTAATTCAGTAGTTCTTTTAGAGTAAGTGTGCTGGCAATGGATTATCTTCATTTTCCTTTATCAGAGAAGTGTTATTTTACTTCCATTTCTGAAGGATATTTTTGTTGGATACAAAATCCTGATTGACAACTCTTTTCTTTAAGCAATTAAAAAGTTTTGTTCTATTTTCTTTTGTCCTCCATGGTTTCTGATAAGAAAACCACAATTATTTAAATTATTATTCCTGTAATTTTTTTTTTGACACAGGGTCTTGCTCTGTCACCCAGGATACAGTGCAGTGGTGCAATCATGGCTCACTGCAGCCTCGACCTCTTGGGCTCCAGCAATCCCACCTCAGCCTCCAGAGTAGCTGGGACTGCAGGTGAACACTACTACACTCAGCTGATTTTTGTATTTTTTGTAGAGATGGGATCTCACCACGTTGCCCAGGCTGCTTTCAAACTTCTGGGCTCAAGCAATCTGCCTCTTGGCCTTTCAAAGTGCTGAGATTACAAGTGTGAGCCACTGCACCAAGCCCATTCCTGTATTATTAATGCATCATTTTTCTCTGACTGCTTTCAAAATCTTGTTTTTAACTTTCAGCAGTAACTGAAAACTATTATTATTATCACCATCATCATTTGGTTTATCCTCTCTGGGTTTTGCCAGAATGCTGGAGTTTGGAGTTTTATTCTATTCTGCTTTGCTGCCTACTTTCCACAGTTGGACTTGCATCTGAGACCGGGTGGTAGGAGGACAGAGACAAAAAACAGCAGGGGCTCACCCTCCCTCAGGACTACAGCTCCTTTTCTTCCTCAGAGTTTTAGGCACCTGTGGGTTCCTGCTGTCACAGCTACCACTGCAGGATGGCCTAGGGACTGGGCCATGAGATAATGGAGAAAAGATTTGAAAGGAAAAGAAGAATTATATCTCTCACTCACTCACTCTGAGCATCAGAAGTCTCTTTTCCTGATCTTCAAGTCAAAACTAGGGAGATTCTTTGGGAGCTTTCTCTTCATTGAGCCCCAATTCTAGATTTTGATCTGCCTTGAGACCAGGCCAGGAGTTATAGGAAGAAATAAAAATGGTAACTTCACCAATAGTTTAGTGGTAGGGTGTGTCAAATTCTGGCTTCTTCCCCAATATGCCTGCTAGTATTTTGTCTTCAGAATCCTTGAATAGCTGCTACATGAATTTTGTTCAGGTTTTATTGCTGCATTCAGTGGGAAGAGTATGCTTACCCAGAATTGGAATAAAATTGTTTTTGAAACAAACAAAAAAAAATTATGTATTTTCAACTAGTCCAAAACAAAACGAAATTGCTGATTTCTTTTTTTTTTGAGACGGAGTCTCACTCTGTTGCCCAGGCTGGAGTGCAGTGGTGCTATCTTGGCTACTGCAACTTCCGCCCCATGGGTTCAAGCAATTCTCTGCCTCAGTCAGTCGAGTAGCTGGGATTACAGGTGCCTGCCACCACGCCTGGCTAATTTTTATTGTATTTTTAGTAGAGACAGGGTTTCATCATCTCTAGAGCCAGGCTGGTCTTGAACTCCTGACCTCATGATCCACCGCCTGGGCCTCCCAAAATGCTGGGATTACAGGCATGAGCCACCGAGCCCGGCCTTACTAATTTCTTAAGAATAATTTTATTTTGTTTTATACTTATAATCCTCATGTGTTGCCATTTACATTATAACTAAATACCAGTTCTCTTCTCAATCATCCACTTCCTAATGCTAAGAATTCTTTACTAGCTAACACCATTCCAGGTGGGAGTAATGTGAGTGAAGTTGCTCTCTTGCTTTGGGGAAGTTCCTTGTGGAGATTTCTGGGAAATGTAGTCTTCTAAGTATCAAGCAAAAAGAAAAAAAAACCAATACCACACAAAAACCCACACATACACACATGAGGATGGGACAGCCAGGCATAGTGGCTCAAGCCTGTAATCCCAGCATTTTGGGAGGCTGAGGATTACTTAAGCCCAGGAGATGGAGACTAGCATAGGCAACATAGTAAAGTCCCATCTCTATTAATAAAACACCATGGGAACGGATAAAAAATATTTTAATGGCAATCTCAGAAATGTTCTCCTGCTAAACATGTAATAATTACATGGCTTCCTTTGGTTTTGCTTTAAGTGTAAAAATGTCACTAACAATTTCAGTGAGCATTAGAGCAGATAAAACATTTTATCAATTAACTTGCTAATATAGCATTAGATATTTGGGACAGAAGGCCTCAACATTTCACACAGCTCTTTCAACTAGTTTCCTATTCCTGCTACAATTGCCCTCCTGTGTTTTTCTAAAAAACATAATACAATGATGGCTGAGAGGATACAGTTTAACTGAATGGAGGACAAAATATAATCAATGTCCCCTCTAAAATGTATTAGCATTTGTTGAAAAAGAAAATAATGGATTTACTGCAGCTCAGAGATACAGAAAAAGATTTGACTGAAAAACAACAGTTAACTTAAAATAATTATTTTTTCATGTGCATTATTAATATTAACTATTTCTCACCAGGCCAGTGCTGCGGAGTCATAATGTAAATCAGTGAAGTCACTTTACAAATTCTTCTTTTGGAAAGTCAGCTTGGGGCAGAGAGTAGAGGGTACCAAGTTCAGCACTGGCAAGAGTAAACAGACTTAAGGACTTAAGAGCCTTAAGAGACTTAAGACAAAAGGACTTCCAGGATGGCATCTGGCCGAATGTTCTCATAGAACACTGGGGCCTGGCATAATGTACGCTTGCTTTCTCATTCACTTAGTCAATATTTATTGAGCTCCTACTATGTGTTAGGCACTGCTCTGGGTACTGGAAATACAGCAAGGGAAAAAACAAAGTTCCTTCCCCCCAGGAAGTATACATTCTAGTGGGAGTAATAAATGACAAATAGTAAATATACACTATGTCAGCTGGTAATTAAATATAGCAAAACTAGGGGCAAAGTGGGTGGAGAGGAGGGAGTTAGTATTTTATGTAGAATGGTTAAGGAAGGCTTCCCTGAGACTGTGACATTTGAGCAGAGACCTGGAGGAAGGGAAGGATTGAACCATGTGGCTCTCTGGTGTGTCCTAGGCAAAGGAGACAGCAAATGCAAAGGCCCAGCAGTGAAGCCTCGGCAAGAAGGACAGCTTGATGGGAGAAAAGTGAGTGATAGGGAGAGCCTCACAAGATGAAGTCAGAGAGCTGGAGTAAGATGAGGGCATGTGGCCCGGAGCGATATGAAAAACCACTGGATGGTTTAGAGCAAAGTAATGACACATCAGACAGAGCTGGTTCAGAAAGAAGGAGCCCATTCTCACTCCACCTACTTTCCCACACGTGAAGCAGAGACTTAAGACAAAAGGACTTCCAGGATGGTGCAACCAGGCCCAGAAAGTGAGTTAACTTATCTAAAGTTGCATGGCTAGAAGTGGAAGGGCTAGGCAGAAAATCCAGTTTTTTGGACTTTTTGGTCTTCTTGTTTCCCCTGTGATACCAGATGGAAGAGAGAGGGAAAAGAGCCACAATGAACATTTTAGGTTGTGATTGCTTATCTCTCCGAGATCTTTCCAATAATTCACCTTTTTACTAATTCAAAGGAAAACATGTCCATTTTCAGATATTTAAGATTCCTGCTATCATTTTCCTTAGTATCCCAAGTGCTGCTCGCCATTCACGTTAAATAACCCTGGTACTCAGACTTCGTTTGGGCAGTGAAAAATGTTCCTAAAGGCTTTTGGATAAAAATGACTATTTAACTAGAGCCAACTATATGCCAGGGAGTGAGACTGGTATCATCATCCCACGTTACAGAAGAAAAAGCTGAGGCCCAGAGAGGTGAAGGGACTTGCACAGGGTCACACAGCCTGTTAGCTGATCAAGACGCTTTCCATCATGCCCGACCGATCGCCCAGCTCAGAGTACCGGCTGGTGTGTAGGTGGGAGAGGACCCTGCTCCCCATGTGCTCGCGTCTCTGCTCCCAGGGCCTCTAGAGCAAGATACCAACTATCTCTTTAAGAAGCAAAGTAAAGACAGGCCGCTTACGCAGCTGCCGGCGAGCCGCCGACTGGCTGGTCCCCTCCATCCACCTCACCCTCCCCGCCCCTCCCTCCCGGCAGCCCCAGCCCCGACGAGCACCCAGCTAGCCGCCTCCTGCAGGGGCTCGGGAGAGCAATTCGGCGGCCCCGGCAGGGCAGCTGAAGCCATGGAAGCCTCCGCAGGTGATGACAAGGACCCCGGGGACCTCCGGGCCCACCGCCCAGCTGCACCCGCCGCAGCCCAGAGTGCCAAGTGCCAGGGGGTGGGGTGGGGGCCGCAGGCCGCGAGGAGGAGGGGACCAAGCACCCAGCAGGCAGCCTGCCCTCCAAGCCTTCTGGCTGCAGCGGCCCAGCTGTCAGCGGCCTGGGGCTCAGCTGCCCGGGTGTTCCCCGCCTGCGCTCACCCGCCCCTATCTCTTTTTCTTAACCCCGCAGGTCGCTGATCAGGGCCTGGCGGCTGCAGCAACGACTGCAGAGGCGCTGCGCCAAGCCGGGCCGGGGTGGTGCGAGCCGGCGGGGCTGCGGAGGGCGAGTGGACTCAGGTGAGAAGGCCGCGGCGGAGCTGGGAGCTGGCCCTGCGCTGCACCGCAGCAGGTGGGGGCCGCTTGCAACCGCTTGCTGCGGCAGAATCCCTTGGAGGGCACCAGCCTAAGATGGGTTAATCGTGACTCATTCTTACCCTCCCTTCGTTCCCCTACATCCCTTTAAGCTCTTCCCTCCCTTCCCCTCTGTGAAATTTACGAATTAGAGGGTGCTGATTGCAGCAGGGAAGATGCCCAAAGTGGTCGATTAGGAGGTTTTTAAGGAACCCACCCCTCCCAATTTTTATTTGTCTTCCTCTTCTGGCATTTGGCAAACATTTAAGCTTCTCTTTTCCTTCTTGGAGGAGGAGCAAGGGTACCTGGGGGTGGGAGAAGGATGGAACCCCACACCCACCCCAAGGTCAAGTGCCAATGACTGCTTCCATCCCATCTTTCCCTCTGAGAAGCATCAAGGCCCTGCAGTAGATCTGGGGGGAAATGCCCATAAGTCGTAGAGTGGAAGAGCTGAGCCTCAGTCTCCCCAGAGCTTCCCTGGGATATGAAGCCTTCCACTCCCCAGCAGGGAGCTGGGCTGTTTGCAACACCTACTGTCCTGGGGAGCCCGATCTTTCCTTCCCCAACCCCGCAGACTGAAGGAGAGGCCAGTCACATGCTGCCTGTTTCCTCTGCCTTCTCTGCCCATCTGGTGGTATGGGGCTGGGTTGGAGGCTTCTCAGAAAAAGGTGGTCTCTGCAGGCAGAGTCATGTAAGGAAAGTGCCAGAGATTGGGGTTCTAGGCCCTTTGCTAATTGGCCACAAGTAACCATCTTAAAATTGTTTAGGCGTGGGTGTCTGTCTGCTCATCTGTTAAATGCAGGAATTGGATTAAATGATCTGTATAATTTCAGTATATCACTCAAGCAGCTTTTACATGTCAGGGGGACCCCTTGCTAAGGCAATTTAAATTTAGGTCCATGAAATAATTGGGGTTTCCTCAGTTGATCTCTTTCAACTCTGGACTTCTCAAGTGAAACACTGACCTTGTGGGCCTCAAGGAACTGGAGGCGCCAGACAGCCCTATGGTGACATTCGTGTACTGCCAAGTGACTTCCCTTCCCCCATCTTCAGTTTCTCCATCTGTAAATCTAGGGGTACACCTGCAGAGGGCTGATGCAAAGATTAAGTGAGGTATATGTGGAAGGACCTAAAATAGTGCCTGTGCCTGGCACATAGTAGGTTCTCAGGAACTCAGGACTTAGGAGATAGACTGGGGGAAGAGAGGAAGAGGTGGCTGCTTATAGTCGTCTTCTCCTCCCCCTCCCCTCCCAGTCTCTTCCACACCCCTGCGGATGGTGTCCCTGCCAGGGGTAATGAATGCTGAAGTGTGCTGGGCCACCAGGCTCAGAGCCTAGGCAGCAACATTTCCACTGCAAGGGCTGTGACATCATTCCAGCAAATGATGGTCCCAAGGAGGCCTATAGCCCAGCATTGGGTTTGGAAAATCCTGGCATCCAAGGGCGGAGTCTCTGAGGGAACAGAAGCAGCAGAATCTCGTGTGCTGGCAGCAGAGCAGGGATCAGGTCTTCCAGATCTCATACGAATCCCACTGCGGCTTTCTTGCTCTCCCTGGAGTGTCTCCCTAGAGTCACCCTGAGGCCAGGAGTCACATTTTTGGTGCCTGTATTTTCAATTCTTTATCTTCCTTCCTGCTGTCATTTTCAGCCTAGCACGCAAGTCTTTCTCCTCTCTATTCCACAGATACCTTCTGTCTTTTGACAGCATGATAAAGGAGGTTCCCCATAGGGCCGGGTGGGGAATTTTGCTGCTGCACCATTTGGGCCAAAATAAGTTGTGTCCCCTCCACCTCCACCCTCAATTTCTATTTGGCAGAGGCCCTGTCATTTTCCTTTCTGTGTCTCCAGCCTCTGGCCCATGAGTCAGCCCAAAGTAGGTGCTATAAGTATTGAATGAAACAAACTTGAGGAAATTATGTTCCTAGTCCATCTAGGTTAGGGAGAAACTGTGGGAATGTGTTGATTGTAGGGGTGAAAGCCCTTTTAAGTGTAGGACATCATACAGGTTGTTGGTTGCCATTATTATTATTTCTACTACTGTTATTATTGCTATTACCGGTGGTGAACAGATGCTTTGCCTACCCTCTAGGGCTCCTGACTAGACCAAAAGGGGCCAGATGTGCCTGGGAGGGTGGTGATGTTGGCAAAAAGGGATCCAGATGGCGCTGGCTGGTGTGACATGACTGTGAAGGCAGGATTGGGAAGGGAATGATTCTAGTCATTTTCTGTGTTTGAGGGAGGGGAGCAGATAATTAGAATCAAGTAGCCAACATGGATATGCAGTAGAAAGTCATGAGACCCAGGTCCAATGTCCCATTCAACCACCACCTTATTACATGACCTTGGGCCAGTCAGGCCTCCCCTCGAGGCCTCTGTGTGCCTGTCTATATAATGATGGGACTGGACTAAGTCATCTCTAATACCCCTTCTGCTTCTGACATTCTGTCAAGTGGATTTTGTTAAATAAAAATCAAACAACTGTTATTGCCCTCAATGTCATTTATGAAGTCCTAGACCATTAACTATCTCAGGTAATCCTTATAGCAAATAAAGCCTATTTCAAAGATGAGAAGACTGAGGCTTGGAGAGATTGAGGGACTTGCTCATGCTTGCACAGCTAGAACTGTTACCTGACCCCAGATCTGTCTGGAACATGCTGTGCCAAAGGTTTTGCTACCTCTTTGTGCATACCTTGCTGATGCTATGAGTTGTGTGTGCACTTGCAATGTGTATAGGGGTGTGGAGAAGAAAAAGCTGTGAAAAATTTATGGTGAGATATCAGGCATTTCTCCCAAGTGATTGTTGCAGGATACTTCCTGGTTGAAAACTGTGAGAGTCAGGAATGGAGAGTTTTCCTTTTACCATGAGCTCTGCTGATGGTTGGTGGATGCCCCTTTACCAAGGATAATGGTTAGGCCTGAATGACAGTCAAGACAGACACATTTTTTGAGTCTTCTTTTTTTGAGATGGAGTTTCACTCTTGTTGCCCCAGCTGGAGTGCAATGGCACAATCTTGGCTCACTGCAGCCTCCACCTCCCAGGTTCAAGCATTCTCCTGCCTCAGCCTCCCAAGTTGCTGGGATTATAGGCACGTGCCACCATGCCCAGCTAATTTTTTGTATCTTAGTAGAAACAGGGTTTCACCATGTTGGTCAGGCTGGTTTCAAACTCCTGACCTCGTGGTGATCCGCCCACCTTGCCTCCCAAAGTTCTGGGATTACATGCATGAGCCACTGCACCCAGCCTTGAGTCTTCTTATGTGTTGTGCTCTGTTTTACATGGGTTCAATTATTTACAGCTCAGATCATCCCATTGTGTAGGCACTGTATATATATATATATATATGTATGTATGTATAAATTTACCCATTTTTATAAGTGAGAAAGCCAGGGCAGAGAGGCAAAGGGTCTTACCTAGAGTCATACAACCAGTGTGTCATAGAACCTAGAAAATGTTTAGCTGAAAGTGCACTGGACTGGGTGTCCAAAGGGTTGCTTTTCGTCTGAGCCCTCCCAATGACTGAGTAACTGTGGGTAAGCCAGTTTCCATCTGAGAGTTCCCATCCCTCAAATGATCGCATGCATCTACTAGCTCTAAAAGGCCTACATGCAACCTTGTTCCAGTATTGGAGGTGGAGGGGATTCCTTATCTTGCCGAACATTGATCAGCATTTGTCATTATTTATTAGCTAGGCCCTGGGCTAAGTGCACAGCATACAAGAAAGAGTAAACGGTGAGTCCTAGTTTCAAGAAGCTCATATCTAACAGAGGGAGACAGATACCTAAACATGTAGGTATGAGAAAACATCTGGAAGCTGTAAGACATACTGATATGTGTGTTGTGGGGTGGGGAGACAGAGAGAAGGGAATGATCTTTCCTACTGAGTGGGTCAGAAAGGCTTTAAAGAGATGATGTCATTGACATCTCTTTATTTTTGGCATTGAGTTTGTGAATAATAATTTAATAATAATAGTGTAGGGTTCTATCCCATTTAGAATGTTTCCAAACAGCCCTAAAGACTTGTTGGCTCCTGTCCTCATCAATCTAGAAGGTGGACACAGAGTCTGGGGGACCATCCAAGCTCACTCTGTGGCACAGTTTCAATGGAACTATCTATTTGTCCCAGGTAGACCAGAACCTTTCCTGTCCTTAGAGGCTTCTAGAAGCAGGATTCTGAAATTCCTCTGAAAAAGACTGTCTCGTGCTTATAACCATCTGATAGGCTTGGAGAATTCTTCTTCATGTCTATTCTAGGCATTCCACCTGTCTGGAGGAACACCTAACACCTGAGAAGTGAAGGCATGTGCCTAAGATTACTCAGCAGGGCTTGGTTCATAACTCTGGCCTAATGGGAATTGCATTTCTGAGCCACATGGGGTCTTTCTACGTCTAGGCCTCCAGAGGCCTGGGGCGCCAGTTCTTCATCTGATGGGCAGCTGGTGCCGAGGGAAGTCTTGATGCAGGTGATGTGAAGCTCAAGCTGAGGGCCTTAGAGAGACAAAGGCCTGTGTGTCCCAGGCTGCTTTGCATTAATCAGATATTTATGAAGTATTTGTCGCATGCTCAGCACTGTCCTCTGAATTGAGGTGCTGAGCCAACCAAAAGAGAGTGGCTGGGAAGCAGCCTGACACAGCAGGCAGAGCCAGCACTGAGGAGGCAAGAGACCTGGGTCCTCACCCCAGCTCTGCCATTGACCTACTGGGTGGCCTTAGGTCAGACCCTTTGCTTTTCCATGCTTGTAAAATGGGAGTCAGAGGTGATGATCTCTAAGAGCTTTTCTAGCTCTCAGTGGCTAACAATTCAGCAACTCTTTCTTCTTCTCTTTCTTTTCTTTTTTCTTTTTTCTTTTTTTTGAGACAGAGTCTTGCTCTGTTGACCAGGCTAGAGTGCAGTGGCATGATCCTGGCTCACTACAACCTCTACCTCCCAGGTTAAAGTGATTCTCCTTCCTCAGCCTCCCAAGTAGCTGGGACTACAGGTATGCACCACCATACCTGGCTAATTTTTGTATTTTTAGTAGAGATGGGGTTTCACCATGTTGGCCAGGATGGTCTCAAACTCCTGACCTCAGACAATTCACCTGCCTTGGCCTCCAAAATTTTTTTCTTTTGTTCTGTAATGACTTTAAGGGGTAGAAGGGTGGATAGGATACATATAATTGTAATTTGAGGAAGAATACGATAAATGTAATAAGAGGTATGAACAAATGTTCTGTGGATTTGCTGGAGGGAGAGAGCTGCAGAAAAGCTCAGTTCAAAAGCCACCTCTGCAAAAATAGAATGATGCAGATACGGTTAGATGAAGTTATATGTTTTTGTTTTTTGTTTTAACCAAGAGGAGTAGCAGAATATTGCTGTCATACTAGGACAGGAAGTCTGTAGCGGAGCAGTGGGTCCTGGACTTAGATTTCACAAAGATCAGTCCGTTTGCAAATCCATCCTAGGTTGGCCAGCTTTTTATTTTATCAGATGAGGTCCTTCAGATGACACTTAGGGTTCTCTTTACTACCACTACCATATAATAAGAGAAATAACATTTTAATACTTCCATTCGCCCAAGTAAGAAAGCCATGTTATCAGAAAAAAAATTGGCATTCCTTCAAATTGAATACATTTTGCTTTGTTAGAAATTCACTGCATTGTCTGTATTTTCTTCATTTTGCCACAGACTAGTTTTCTTGTGTTTGGCTCTGAAGTTGGGCTACTGGGGTTTGAATTTTGGCCCAGATATTTTTTCTCTCAGAGCCTTTGTTTCCTCATCTGTAAAACTGGGAAATGATGTTGTCTCCTAACGTCATTAGAAAGTCTCTACAGCAAAATGAAAGATGTTCAGCAAGGGATGTCAAATGCTATTGTCTACAAAGGTAAAACAGGCCGGGGTTGTTGCAAATTGGAAAGTGCTTGCTTGAAAGAGGCAGCTGCTATCCTGCTTCCACCCTTCTTGCCTACAAGAACATGTGCCCAATGTGGTCAGATCTTCTGATTTATAAGATAGAACTCTGGATATTTGTTTGTGACATCTCATAATTTTTAAAATTTGACTGACTAGGCACATATTAAAATGTGTATGTGGCAGGCCATCAGTCTTTGACTTCAGATGTAAAGTTTTAGATGCTGGGCACATAGTGCTCAGTAATTATTGGCTGGCCCACAGACAAAGGCGGAGAAAGGAAAGAAGGCTGGAAAAGCAGCCTAGGCCAGGGAATGCCTTGTTTGCAAGGCTAGGGCATTTAGCCTGACGTTGGCAGCTTGTGATCTTCTGCTTCTGGATCCCCCAGCTTCAAAGGCCCTGATGGTGCCCCTTCCCTTTTGGCAGCACTGTCAGGATTGAGTCTCTGGGGATGGACGCCTCCAGATACCTCTGTACTCCTTGAAGGTGGCCCTAGACACACCTCCCTACCACAGGGTCTCTGAAGCTTGGTTGGCAGCTTCAGAAGAGGGAACTTGGCTAGTGGCCTGTGCAGCCTGGCACCAGAGCCACCTTTGAGAGAGAGGCATGAAGAAAGGCTCCTGGCAGGTCCTCAGTGTGTGGGATAATTCCTGTGTTCCTGTTCTTTTTTTTTTTTTTTTTTTTGAGATGGAGTCTCGCTGTGTTGCCCAGGCTGGAGTGCAGTGGCATGATCTTGGCTCACTGCAACCTCCACCTCCGGGTTCAAGTGATTCTCATGCCTCAGCCTCCCAAGTAGCTGGGACTACAGGCACATGCCACCATGCCTGACTAGTTTTTTGTATTTTTAGTAGAGATGCGGTTTCAGTGTTAGCCAGGATGGTCTCAATCTCCTGACCTCATGATCTGCCTGCCTCGGCCTCCCAAAGTGCTGGGATTACAGGCGTGAACCACTGCACCCCGCCAGCTCCTATTCTTTGGAAGCCATGCCAGTCTTGCAGCAGAGCTTCTGCTGCCCTCTCCTTGGGTTGTACTGTGGTCTGGACAGCAAGCAGTCTCTCTGTGGACAGCTCTGCCACATGTTCCTTGCAGAGGGAAAGTTGGGATCTGGTTGCAGAGAGAGCCTAGAGTGTTCTTAGAGAAGGACCTCACAGGACCTCTTAATTAGCAGAAGGAACCCTACCACAGTTTCAGGGCCTTCTAGGATTCAGATCACAGCCACTGATGACAGTTTACATTTTTTGTGGCTCCAGTTAATCAAATATTCATCAAGGACCTATGATGGTAAGGTTCTATTCTGGCCACAGTGAAGGAATGCAAAGAAGTATTTATATCCATTCATTCAACAACATGTACTGAGGATCTGCTCTACACGCAGGCACCAAGATGTGGTCCCTACCCTCAGGGAGCTGTTTAGCCTGGTTGGAGGGAAGGTATGTGGGTGGTGCACAGGGCCTGACACATAGAAATATTAACCACAGCTGCCATTTGACTGTGTGTCTTCCGAGTATGAGGTACTAGCTGTCATAGCACCCATTTTACATGGTGGATAGGGATTGAATGGAAGCTTCATCTAAAGTACTCAGCACTGTGCCTGCCACACAGTGACAGAGCTGCGTTATTGGTAGCCTGGGAAACTGGGCAGATGCAGAAGAAAGGCAACATACAAATGGGTCAGAGACAAAAAGAAGCAGTCAACCAACCCAGGCTCACTTAGTATATGTTATCCTCATTTTATAGAGGAGGACACTGGGACTTAGAGAGGGGAAGGAATTTGTTCAAGGTTACATGGCTGCTGTGTTGCAGAGCCTATGCTTAGATGCCAGTCTGTTTGGCATCAGAGCTGTGTTCTTTCCTCTAAGCCATACTGCCTCTAAATAAGTGATTGGTGAACAAAAAATAAATTCAACTACCATTTGTTGAACACATACAACAGGTGAGGCACTGTGCTGCTTGGTAAGATGGGAAGTGTTTTAATTGTTGAGGAAGCTAGGACCACTAGGAAGAAGAAACTGGCCCAAAGTTATATAAGCACAAGGGGTGGGGTGAAGACTCCAATACAGATATACAGGATATGGCTTCCCACACTGCAGTGATGGAACAGTCATCTTCAGGGGTAAAGGTATTCAAAGTGCAGGCACAGGAGAGAGTGTGGGCTTCTGCATGTCCTCAGGGAGAGATATCAGACCAGTACTTGCAAGTGCCAGCAAGGGAGGCAAATTTTGGCTCAGTTCAAGGGAGAAAAGGGAGAAAATTTTTTTAAAAATCTAGTAAGAAACAATGTGTTTTGAGAGCTAGCACCTCATCTCTGGGCTGCTCACATAGGGCTGGATGTTCTAGGAGGAATTCTTGCCATGGGATGGAGTTTGGAAAGGCTGTTCTTGACCCAGAGGATCTGGAATTCTAGCATAGGGCTGGTCATAGGTGAAGCAAGCAGTGAGTGCCACTGGCATTCTCAGGAGAAAGAATAGCTGTAGGTTGGGACTATCTGAGAAGGCTTCCCAGAGGAAGAGGAGGAACTAGAACAGGATCTAAAGAGCTGGTGCTAGGCAAGGGAGCAGAGGAGGACTGTGTGAGGATGGTGAGTCTGAGGGCACTGAGCTCTCTAGTCAGGCTAGGCCATCAGTTTGGTACCCTTCAGCAAAGGGCAGCTCCCTGTCCTTTCTGGCTTTTAAAATGGTGGAAACAGAGGCACCGTAAATCCTGGGTCCTGGGTCTTTCCCAAAGCCGTATTAGGCAGCCAGTTTGGCACCACTTCCCCCATATGACTTCCCACACATTCGCTCTGTCTGCGTTGTACCACTCGCCTCCCTTCCAGCCTCCCTTTCAGAAGTGGCAGACTTTGGACATCTAGCCCCAGAGGGAGAAAGGGTGTTCTAAACATCTCCTCTGCTGTGAGGGAAATGTCATGGGGCAACCTAAGTCTTCTGACAGTAGCCACCTTCTTCACTTTTGGGGCTGAGAACCAAAAGGGGAGGAGCCACAGCTCTATCCACTTAAGCGGCCCTGGGCTTTCTGGGAGCCACTCACTGCTTCAGAGTCAGGCCTGGCTCATTTCCAGTTCCACCACTTGTTAGCCTGGGACTTCAGACAAATTGTGTTACCCCCTGGGCCATTTTCTCATCTGCCAAGGAGAAATCGATTATTCCTGCCTGAGAGGAGATGGGATGATCTGTTGCAGTCCCCTGTGGCAAAGAGCCTGGTATATAGCAGATGTCCCCACAAACACTGCTTCCTCCTGTTTCTATGGGCCTCGATTGCTTTTCTGACCCTGTAAGTCCCAACTCTTGTCCAGGTTAATGATATCAGCTACGCTACATGTCAGGTACAGGGGATATATGACCTTATAACATCCTCCTGACAGCCCAGGTAAAGAAAGCATTATTGAAGAAAGGGAAGCTGAATTATAGGAAATTGAAGCAATTTGTCCATGATCCCACAGCTCTTACATGGTGGCTGAGCTACCAAATATCTGATTCCAGAGCCCAAACTCTCCCTGGCCCTCACTTTGCTTTCTCATTCTCTTCTTCTCCCCATTTCTGTTCTCTTAGGCCTGTGAATGTACATTCCTTCCTCCTCAAAGCTTAGCTGGGCTCTTAAAGCAAGGTTGCTAACCCTGGACCTGATAGGAGTGAGGTGGCCTAAGAGCTAGAGAAGGACATTTTGATGCGTTATGACTTCAGAAAAGTCCCCAAGTGACCCTTGGACATGTTCTACCCAGTCAGCAATATTTCCTCCCCGCCGTTCCTTTCTACCTCAACTACTTTTACTTGCCCTGTTCCCTCTGCCTGAAATTTTCTTCTTACTAGTACTGCTATCTCCCCATGTTCAGATCTGTCTCAAAGCCCAGCTCAAACACAATCTTTCAGGGGTTCCGCTTCCAACTCCCACAGCTCCTTCACAGAGCCCAGGCTCTTACTCACTAGCTTAAGCTCTGTGCTCTCAGAGGATGGAGAGGGCCTGAGCCCTCCACACCCTCCTATTCCCTGACCTGCAGAGACCAGCCCTCCCTGGGTGGCACCCAGGGCCTAGATTGGAGGTGTAGACCATTTGAGCCAACACTCTGTTTTGTGACTCCCTTCTGGAGAGTCCCTTCCCCCTCCACAGGAGGGGAGATCCTCACTTTTGGACCATGTGCCTGAGGGAGAAGGCTTCAAAGGCTGCTGGTCTGACAGAGGTGGGTGTTATAAGGAATCCCTGAGCCCAGCCATCTGGATGAAAATACCAGGATCCAAGCCTAGGTAGCACCGGCCCCCTTGGCCCCCTTGCCCTGCTCTCCAGGTGGTTGAGAAGAGAGAGCACAGACTGGAGCTGGAGGCGCTCGGACTGCTGTCTCCCATCTCTGCCATGGACTGATTTTGTGACTGGGCAAGTCACTTAATTTATCTGACCCTTAGTACCTCAGTAGTAAACATGGGCATTACAATCATAACCCAGGCCTCCTAAGAGCAAAGCTGGCATGATAATTAAACCAGATTAGAAATCTTCTATGTGTAAAGCCTATACTTAGCCCAGGGGCTTGATATATTAGACACAGTAGGTGATTAATAAATGTCAGTACCCTTTCATCCATGTTGCATAGGAATTACTTCATAACTTCCCTACTTTCCCAAAGCTTCAACACATCTTCAGTTGGCAGTGAACTCTCTCCTCACTGGAGGTATTCAAACTGGGTCCCGGTGACTGCAGAACAGGGATGTTATTCAGAGAAACAGAACTTCAGTCAGGTGGATGTTGGGCTTTGAAACCTTCAGATTCTTTCTTGTCCAGAATTTTTGTGATTCTGTGAAGAATCACACTCAGATCTCATTGGTCAATTATTAGAAATCAGTTTGGGTTCAGCTTGGATGTCTGTTTTGCACAGATAAAAGACAGAATTCTGCTGGAGTTGTAAGCTAATTGAAGGCTTTCTCCCAAGAGGTAACAAGGGTAGAAACAAAATCAGGCCCAGGAGGAAGGGCTCCAAGGGACTCTGTGAAGCGAATCTGGCTGGGATGTTAGGGGCATGTGGCTAGATGTTTAGGTTGAATTTGGGGAAGGCTATACTATGGCTACCAGAAATAATTTCCTGGGGCAAGGATTGTTTGTCTCTGAATCCCCAGTGCCCAGCACAAACCAGGCACACAGGAAACACTCTAGAAAAATGCTGAGTAAATGACAAGAAGCTTTGTTGTCACTATCAGGTGGAATCTTGGGCTGAGAGATTCCTTGGGACTAAAGGCCATGTGGGAGTTTCATACTCTGTGTCTGCGTGTGCATGTGTCTGTTTCTGTGTATGTCTGTGTCTGTGTGTGTGTGTATGTCTATGTCTGTGTGTCTGTGTATGTCTGTGTCTGTGTGCGTGTGTATGTCTATGTCTGTGTGTCTGTGTATGTGTGCCTGTGTATGTGTCTGTGTGTGTGCCTGTGCATGTGTCTGTGTATGTCATTGTCTGTGTGTGTCTGTGTGTATGCCTGTGTGTGTGCCTGTGTATGCCTGCGTGTATGTGTGCCTGTGTGTCTGTGTGTATCTGTGTGTGTGTGTCAGTGTCTCTGTGTGTGCCTGTGTGTATATCTGTCTGTGCCTGTGTGTCTGTGTGTCTGTGTGTGTCTGTGTGTATATCTGTGTGTGTGTCAGTGTCTGTGTGTGTCTGTGTGTGTCTATGTGTGTGTGCCTATGTATGCCTGTGTGTATGTGTCTGTGCATGACTGTGTGTATGTGTCTGTGCATGCCTGTGTGTATGTATCTGTGCCTGTGTATATGTGAGTGTGTGTCTGTGTGTTTGTGTTGTTTGCCTGGCTTCCTAAGATGACTCCTGTTTGCCATGCTTCCCCTTTCCTTTCCTCCACTCCTTCCCCTCCTCCTCCTTCTAACTTTATTGAAATATGGTTAATAACAAAAAGCTGCACATATCTAAAGTACAGTTTGGTAAATCTTGACGTATTTTTTATTTTTTTCAATTAGCAATAATCGTGCCTAGGATAAACCACATTGGCTCCGATACTGCCACTGTGCAAAGCTGTACTGATGAAACCATCACCACTATTAGGACAGTGAACATGTCCATCATCCCCAAAAGTTTCCTCCCTCCTCATCCTCAGGCAATGACTGATCTGCTTTCAGTCAGTACAGGTTACTTCGCATTTTCTAGTAATTTATATAAATGGAATAATATAATATGCACATTTTTGGTTCGGCTTTTTTACTCAGCATAATTATTTTGAGATTCACGTTGTATATACCAATAGTTTATTCCTTTTTTTTTTTTTTTTTTTTTTTAGAACGAGTCTTGCAATTTCACCCAGGCTGGAGCACAGTGGTGCCATCTCAGCTCACTGCAACCTCTGCCTCCCGGGTCCAAGCAATTCTCCTGCCTCATCCTCCCAAGTAGCTGGGATTACAGGCATGTGCCACCATGCCTGGCTTATTTTTTTGTATTTTTAGTAGAGATAAGGTTTCACCGTGTTGGCCAGGCTGTTCTCAAACTCATATTCCATAGTATAAAGAAAGGATAAATCATCATTTGTTTATACATTCATCTGTTGATGGGTATTTCATTTTTTCCATTTTTTTTTGTGGCTATTACAAGTAAAGCTGTTATAAATGTCTGTGTAGAAATCTTTCAATGGACATACATTTTCCTATTTTCTTGGGTAAGTTCCTAGGAGAAGAATGGCTGTATCATTTGGTAAATATATATGTAACTTTTTAAGAAACGGCCAGAGTGTTTCCAAAGCATCTGTACCATTTGACATTCCTACTGGTGGTATTATGAGAGTTTCAGCTCTCCTACATCCTCATCAGGACTTGGTATGGTCAATCTTTTTAATCTTAGCCATTCTAATAGGCTTGTAGTGGTATCTCCTTATGGTTTTAATTGGCATTTTCCTAACGACTAATGACATTTAGCATCTTTTTGTGTCTATTTGACAGCCACATATCCTTTTTGGTGAAGCGTCTGTTCAAGTATTTTGCCCATTAACTAAAAAAAAAAAAAAAAAAAAAAAACTGGGCTATTGGCCTTCTTACTGAGTTGAATGAGAGTACTTTATACATTCTGGATATAAGTTCCTTGTTAAATCTATATTTTGCAAATATATTCTCCCAGTGTGTAGGGCTAGCCTTTAGAGGACCTGGTGGAAGTTTTGTACTCAGTGTATACGAGCGGGTGAGAGGCACTGATAGAAAAACTGGTTTCCTGAGAGACTCCAGCTGCTGCTGCTGCTTTTTTTTTTTTTTTTTTTTTGTGAGCTAGAGTCTCACTTTATCACCAAGGCTGGAGTGCAGTGGTGCCATCACAGCTCACTGCAGCCTCCACCTCCTGGGCTCAGGTGATCTTCCCACCTCAGCCTCCCAAATAGCTGGGACCACAGGTGTGCACCACCATACCTGGCTGATTTTTTTTTCTTTTTTTTTTTTTTTTTGAGACAGAGTTTTGCTCTTTTGCCCAGGCTGGAGTGAAGAGGCGCAATCTTGGCTCACTGCAACCTCTGCCTCCTGGGTTCAAGCGATTCTCCTGCCTCAGCCTCCTGAGCAGCTGGGATTACAGGCACGCACCACCATGCCTGGCTAATTTTTATGTTTAAGTAGAGATGGGGTTTTGCCATGTTGGCCAGGCTGGTCTTGAACTCATGTACTTAAGCCATCTACCCACTTCAGCCTCTCAAAGTGCTGGGATTACAGGCATGAGCCACTGTGCGTGGCCCAGACTCCAGCTTCTGAATTCAGTTCTTCCTTTCTACCATCTAGAACCATGAAAGGATAGCACCTGGACCTACATAAAGCTCACAGGTCTCAACAGTCTTATTTTGCAAACAGGGAGCCTGAGTCCCTTAGATGCCATGGAGGTCTAGTGTCAGAGTCCACAAACAGCTCTGCTGTCCAGAGGGGCCTGGCTGGCCCTTGATACCTTTTATTTCTGTGACCCTGGGTGAGTAAGGTGACTTAGCATCCCTCATCTTGTGAAGATGTGCACAACAGTGCCTTCCTGTGGGTGAGAGGCTGGAGTAGAGCTCTCCAGCTGACCCTCGCAACAGCAAGGGCAAGGGTGTGTGTCAGCACCAATGCCATCAAAAGGCCTTTTGGAGGCAGAGGAGGAGAGGCTATCTATTCAGTAAGGAAGGTTTGTTGAGCTCTACACTGACCAGATTGGGGGATGCACTGGCTGGAGCAGTGCCCACAGCTTTTCTGCTTTGTTCTGAGTTGGGTGGAGCCTGGAAAAGGGCCTTGTGACCTCTTCTGCCAGACCTCTTTCTCAGCTCACCAGCAGCACACACACATACGTGTGCACGCATGTATACATGTAGGCTCAGTAACTCCCAAAAGGTGGGAGACTGTGGTCTACAGGTGGAGATGTGTGTAAACAGCCTGTATCCTATTGGTGCACCATGAGCTCTGAAAGGAGCATGTTCCACAGGGCTGTGAACTCTGTCTCCCTTGAGGCTACACACAAGCATTCAGGCCTGGATTGAACTTGGAAGATGAGTAGGCTGAAGAGGCTTGGGAGAGCTTTTCAGGGAAGACAGCATTGCATAGGCAGAAGTCCAGTGAATTTTCAAGATGAATTGCAAAGGAAGTGTGTGGGAGATGGGGCTGACAAGGTAGACAGAGGTCAGGTTGTCACAACAGCTCTATGAGGTGGGATGTGTTATCTCCACTTTATAGATTGGCAGACTGAGGGGCAAGAGAGGTATGCCTCAGGTCTGAGTCATACTCAGTGGCAGAGCTGAGTGTCCTGGCCCCAAGTACTGTGGCCTGCATACTGTACCAGGCTTTGTCCCAAAAGATTGAGAGGATGGAGCTCTCTCAGGGGCCCTCTTCCTGGTGCCTGAATTGATGGGATGGGGTTCTCAGAACTGCTAGGTCATCTGTTTGGCTGCCTGACTTCCCTCAGCAAGTGTTTACTAAGCCTTGATTCCGAATCTAGCTCTGTTCCTAGCACCTGGGAAGACTCCAAGCCTCTGAAGGCATGATGCCCATTCCTCTTTTAGTCCTTACAGGATAACAGACACCTAGCCAGGTTCCCAAGCCCAAGGTGCCGCTGTTCACAACTCACTGGCCAGAACTGCCACTGCAACTCTGGATAGAGTGGGGTGTGTGTTTGTATGTTTTCAGCTGGGTATATTGCCACCCCTGAATAGGATTCTATTATTGAGGGAGGAGGGCTAGAACATTGGATAGGCAGCGAAGGTAACCCACACAGAGGCCTTGGTGTCATCATGATTCTTCCCTCTCCCTCATTCTCTACAGCCTGTCTCTTCTGGGGCTCCTGAAGAGTCTACTTCCTAAATTTCTCTTGAAGCTACTTTTACTTCTGTCACCTCCTCACCTCCACTTTCATTTTGACTTCTATAGCCCTCGTTAAAACTTCATCATCTCTGACCTCTCCAGGTGTTTCTCCTCATCTCTTCCCAGTCCATACTTGGCAGAGCTGGCACTTATCTTCTATAATATAAATCTGACCTTGAGCTTTAGACCTGCCTTGACCTTGAACTGTAAACCTGACTTTGCCCTTAAACTTGATCAGAACTTTTTTCTATAGGCTGAAAAGGCACCCCTGTTGCCTCCTGGCTCAACCATTTTCTCTGCTCTGCCTATGCCCTACACTGTGTGGTCTAGCAGTGCCCAGCCCCCCGCAGCTCTCTTAGTCTCCGTGACTCTGTAAATGCTAACCCCGGTTCCTGCCTAGAATGTGTAATCCTCCTCCACAGGCAGCTCCTGGGTACCTGGAGAACAACTATACACCCATCTTCCAGAGCTCTGCTCAAGGGCACTGGCTTCTGATTTCTGCAGAGGAGTCCCTCTCACTTCTGCCCAACCCCTCCCTGACATGTGCTTTGATTATGGGACTATTGGCAGAGGATGAAGTGGCATACAATAGACATTTGGTAAATACTGACTGAAACAGCCATGCCAGAGCTGCCACACAGATAGGAAATGCTGTAATTAGAAGGGGGAGTAGCTTTGGGAGGCTTGCTTTCCATCTTGGAGCTAGGCCATTTCTGAGCTAGGCCTCAGTTCACTGCCTGCATTTCCATAGGGCAGAGGGTGGAGGGTGGGGATGAAGATACTTGCCACAGGGCCAAAGAGAAGTGGAAAAATCATCTTGGATGATTTGTATGTCTGAGCTTGAACAGTTTGCCTTTTAAGACTTTGGCTAAGTGCTGGTAGTTTGATCAAGTAGAAAACCCAGCTAATGGATATACATTATGGATGGGAGAACCAATAGGCAACCTAACCCTTAAGGAAAACAGTTTGGCAGCCCATTCATGCTTTTTGACCCTATAAATCCATTACCAGGGAACCCGCCTAAAGAAATATTTCTAAATACGGAAAAATAATCATGCACAAAGATACCTATTGTAACATTATTTTTGACAGTTAGAAAGTCTAAATGTTCAACAGAGAGGGAGGCTAAATGAACCATGATGGACCCATTAAATGGAATACTATGCAGCCCATAAAATACTTTTTTATAAAGGATATGCCATATGGGTAGTTCTTTTATTTTGAGACGGAGTTTCGCTCTTGTTGCCTATGCTGGAGTGCAATGGCTCAATCTCGGCTCACCGCAACCTCCGCCTCCGAGGTTCAAGTGATTCTCCTGCCTCAGCCTCCCGAGTAGCTGGGCAAGTGCCACCACACCTGGCTAATTATATATATATATATATATATATATATATATATATATATATATATGTTTAGCAGAGACAGGGTTTCTCCATGTTGGTCAGGCTGGTCTCAAACTCCCAACCTCAGGTGATCCACCCACCTCGGCCTCCCAAAGTGCTGGGATTACAGATGTGAGCCACCATGCCTGGGCAATTCTTAACTATGATAAATTTTGAAAAGATACAAGTTATGTTTTTGCCATAGTTATAACTGTATAAACATAACAACCCCACGCCCCCTAAAAATATCTGTGCTTAGAAAAAGGCCTGAGAAGAGGCAGCAGTCAAATTAAACAGTGGTTTATCTTTCAGTAGCAAAACTGGAAGGCTTTTAAACAGGTATGTACTACTTTTACAACTATATTTAAAACTTTAAAATTACCCAGTTGAAGCTAAGGGAGTCCATTTTAGTTCTGTACCTTTCTGGGATAAGTTATTCAATTATCTCTGAGGCTTGGTTTATAACAAACGGGAAAGAAATTACTGTTCATTCGGGAGTGTGTGTGCCAGGCTCTTTGCATGCACCACTGAGTTCAGTCTTCACAACTGAAACCCCATTTTACAGATGAAGCTCATGGTCAGCTCTATGCTAAGAACTAGGTTTCCAGCTTGATTCTGCCCTAGGACAAAGCCCCTGCTCTTTACATTATATCAGGGGCCCCTACAATGCCTGCTCTGGGGAAAGGGCAGTGAGCAGGACACTTGAGAGTGCTGTGTCAACAGAGCCAGTGTGGGCTGAGCCTTTCCCCTGAGTTTATTTTACAAGGTTAGGGAGATCAGTGTTTGCCAGCAGGTGGGAAGAAGAGAGGTTTTAGCTGGCTGCAGCCAGAGCTGGTGCTATCTGCCTTACTTCCTTGGCCCTATCAGCCTTTTCCTGAAAAGGATTTACCCCTCAGCCCAAGTATTCCATTATTCTTCCCTGACAGCTTAGAACCAACCAAAAGAACATTGCAAAGCTGTGTTCTCAGCCTCCTTGTACATCCCCTTAGCCCTGGATTCAGAGCCTTAAGCCTGGGGTTCCAGTCCTAATACCACTGATGATTTTCTTGGGGCCTTGGGCAAGTGCCACCCACCCCCACGCTGACCTCAGATCTTCTACATTTAAAATGAAATTGGACCAGAATAGAGATTCCAAACTCCAATGCTAGGCTGATAACCAACAGAACAGACCAGTTATAAGAGCAAGAGCTCTGATAAGAACTTTGGCAAAAAGGAACCACTTCTCAGTCTCAGACAATCATTACCATGCAGAAATGCAGGCACAGAGCTGAAAGATCTTTTAATTTGTTTGAGACAAGCCAGAAAACATGGATTTAAAAAAATATGAAATATCTCAGTTTATAAATATTGACTGAATTGGAATACATATACATGCAGGTCTTCAAGCACGATACAGCCGTGGCTGCCAGTTTGGAATCTCTGTAGTCACCTGTCTCTGAGCACCTTCTTACCCCAACCTTCTGGTACCTGGACTCCTGGTCTACAAACACTGCTGGGGCCAGTGCTGGGCAGAACAAGACCCAGGGCTGTGAGAGCAAGGAGGTCAGTCTGCTGAGAAGGAGGAGACAGCCCTAAGTTTGGCCTTCCTCAGCCCCCAGGCTTACCCTTACCCACCACTTAGCTTTCAAGGCTCTGTCTGGCTACCTTCTAGAAATCCTATCCCAGCTGTGACATGAACGGTGTACCAAGGGCCCCTGTATCCTCAGCAGCACAACCTCCCTTCGTTGTCATGGCAATGAGTAACCAAGTACACACAAGGAAATTGGTCCTGAGACTGATGGGCCTGAGGGCACACAACTCCCAACTGAGCTGGGATTTGAATCCACCACCTGAGCTCTTGCATATAGTCACTACAGCCCTTACAGGGGACTTGCTGGTGCTATTTTTTCAAAGATGAATAAAACTCTTCCAGCTCATAATCTAGCAGGAGAGACAAGCCCACTAAAATAGGATACTGTGTGTAGAAAGGACTATAATAAGATAAACAAAGTAATACAAAGCTTTTTTTTTCTTTTTGCCTTTTTGTTGAGTTGCTAAGAAGCCTATCCTTACTTGGGTAGTGACATCGACCCAAATGATTGCAGACCCCCTTATTCATTCAGCAAAGATTTATTGAGGGCCTGTGGTGGACTGGCACTAGTCTAGGCACAAGGCACTCAATAAAGCATAAAATGGGCATCTATCCTTACCTTTCTGGAGTTTATATTCTAAAGGTATAAAATAAATACATACATACATATCTTAGCTGTTGCTAAGGACAGTGGAGAGAAACAAAGCATGGGAAGAAAGAGGAGTGCTATGGGAGGAGCACACAAACAAAGCAGTCAGAGAAGATTCACTGAGAGGGTGAACTAGGAGCAAAGGCCTGAAGCAGGAGAGAGAATACATGGGGCAGAGACCTGGGAGAAGAGCATTCCAGGCCAAAGGAACAGCATATGCAGAGGCCCTGAGAAGGAAATGTGCAAGAAGGCAGGGTGGCCAGAGCAGAGTGAATGAGGGGGAGAGGTAGATGAGGTCAAAGAGATAAGTGGGGGGGAGGGATGCGCAGAACCTCACATCAGCCAAAGTAAAGGCTTTAGCTTCCATTGAAAGGAAGGACCATCGGAGGGGTTTTGAGAAGAGGAATGACATGATCCAATTCTTGTTCTAAAAGGATCCCTTTGGCTACTGGGTCGAGTTTGTAGGAGATAATGAGACCTGCACCATCCGGGAAAGAAATGGTGGTAGCTTGGACCAGGGATGGAGCAGTGAAGATGCTGAGAGGTGTCAGATTCTGTGACTGTGTCAGCCTCAGTCTCTTTATCTGTAAAACGCATACACTGTACAAGGAAAGAAAGCTGACAGGCTTTTGTGTGGGTGTTGGCCTACCTGACTGGAATGATGCAATTGCCATTAACTGAAATGAGGGAAGCTGCAGAAAAACAGATTTGTAAGGCAAAATCAGAAATTCATATTTTGGATGTGTTAATTTTGAAATACTCTGTTAGACCAAAGTGGCGATGCCCTGAAATCCTGTGGTTTGGTAGAGAGTGATCAGTTTGGGTTTTTTCTTTCCTTTTCTTTTTTTGCAGGTACACTTAAGAAATCATAAAATGATTCTGTAGTCAGGAACCTCTCAGATATAAACTAGTATAGTCGTTCAGATTAAGATTTTGGACTGGAAGAAAGATGTAATATACCTGAACAACATTGAGAATAAGAATATATTCAGGCAAATTAATAATTACTGCTATTTATGGAGTGCTGTCCCTATGCCAGGTCCTTGGTAGGCATTTCACATGTGTTATTGCTCATTGTGATTATACGTATGCACAACTGTAATTAGCCCCCTTTGACAGATAAGGAGACTGAGGCTTAGAGGAGTAAAGTGGCATTCCCACTGTCATAAAGACGGTGGGTGGTGGAGTTTGAAATTCAAATTTCCAAATCCAGTCATATTTGATCTAAAATTCAGTCACATTTGATGCTCAAGCTGTGGTTTCTTTCTGTCAAGTTAGTCTGCCTCTCAGCAAAAGGGGAAAACTCGTTCTGAGGTAGATAAAGGGCCTTTAAAATAGGACATAGATGTTTGTAGAATCTCCCTTTTAAAGCATTTTAGAATGCTTACTTTGGCTAAATTAAAAGGTAGGGCAGCTTTCTGGGTAACCTCAAGCAACTAGCATGTCCCTGACTTTCTGGGTAACCTCAGGCAACTAACATGCTTTTTCTGGGTTTCAGTTTCTTTTTCCAGAGAAAGAAAACTTACTAAGAGAGGCATTTATTAATCACCCACCCTCTTCCAGCAAGTGTGAGCCACAGTAGGCCTTGTTGAAGGCCCTGGATCTTATCGAAGGTGAAAGAATTCAGCATGGCATGGGAAGTGCCACTGGAAATCAAGTGGACGGTGACCAGCTGCTGAGGACAGCAGGGCAGCCAGCAGCTGGAGAGAGAGAGGGGAGCTGGGAGGAGAGATGAAGGAGCTACTGTAAGATGGGCTCCTGGGCTGAAACTGGCACGGTTGGGTGCGCTGGGCTCCGTGTCTCCATGCTGAGCCCCCGGGAGCTGCAGGAAGATAGATGAGCCTTGACTTCTGACAGGAGCGGCATGCTTGGAACGGTTGGTGGGATTAGAATGACCTGGTCCTGCTTCTATGGCTCCACTGTGGCCTTTGGCAAGTCTTCAGTTTTCTGTCTAGAAAATGTGGCAGTTGGTACTTGATTGTCATGAAATTCCAGGAGAGAGTGTGTGTGCACGAGTGACAGGGAGAGAATACAAGTGCAAGACACAGCGCAAGTGATTTTATGTGGTTTCTGGTTTTGTATTACCAGGAACGAGGAGGCTCTCTGATCTCAGGAGGGGTGGGGCCTTGTCCCTGGAAAGGGGCTGTCATTATAGGCAGAGGAGATGACATCTCCACATCCCTTTATTCCTTTGGTCCGTGTTTTCCATGTGTCCTTCAATCTCATGTGAGCAAAGCACAGCACACACAGGGCAACTTGGGTGAGCTTCAAGGGCACCATCTTTCCTTAGGACCCACATCGCAGACTCCCAGTGGACCATGGTCTTCGCCTGCAGCTTATCCCATGCAAAAATGTTTCTTTTAACATTCATTTTAGGGAGGTCTTTATTTCTTTCAAAGAACCAATTTTCTTCCTACCCTCCCATAACCATGAAAACAGTAAGACTGAGCATACTTTCCGTTTTGGCATCAGTGGCCAGGAAGCTTGGACTTGCATCTCAGTGTCATTATTGCCACCATGTATTTGTGGTCAGCTTGGATATTTCCTTCTTCCCTGGGCCTCAGTTTCAGTGCATATTTTACTGCACGTCATTTATGAGCTGCCTTAAAATTGTCAGGACTTCTCCTGTCATACCCCTAGGCTTTCCTTCCAAGATTTCTTCACTTGAAATGCTACTTTCATTCTTATTTTTTTGAATTTTTGCCTGGATCTAAATTAGGGGGAGGGCGAGGGTTGCAGTGCAGAAAGCTCACTGCTAAATTCAGGAGTCCAGCCCCAAAGCCAGGCTCTGTCCCTGACTTTCTGGGTAACCTCAGGCAGCTAACATGCTTTTTCTGAGTTTCAGTTTCTTTTTCTATAGAATGATAGCTTGTGATGAGGTCTATTCCAGATCCTTTCCATTCTATGATTCTGAGAGTGTGTTAGTCCCTCTTGGTACCTGGAGTAAATGCCAGGTGGCAGGGGCATGACTCCAGGATTCTAAGAACCAAGGCAGAAATCTGGAAAAAAAAAAAAGAATCCATAGGGATGGAAGTCTTACCATTTTCCTCATCCTGTGATGCTTTAGAGCTGGAAGCTTGGGAGAAAGGGGAGGGGAGAAGAGCTGGACTGAGGCTTGACAGCTCTATCAGTCAGGAAGCCCAGGGAAGCATATGCTGTGGCCAAGGTTGCTGAAGGGCCTCCATCTGCCAGGAGCCACTTGCCAGGGAGCCACCAAGCTGGGGCTGGCACCACTGCCCCTCCATTCCTCATACTTCTCCATGGGTGTCTGCAGAGGGGCAGCCCTGGAGCAGCTGGGATGGTGGAAGCATGGGAACCAGTGTTCCCCCTGCTACTCCCAACCCAGACAGGATGCCCGCCAGACATTGCCCTGGAGAGCCATCCCAGATCAGTTAGCCTAGCAGAGGTTACCAGTAATTTCAAAGTCACTCAAGCCTGGGCCTGTTGACTTCCTCTGAGGTGATAAAGTAAGAGTTATTTCTGAAGAGAAGGGAAAAAGAGAGATCTCCTTCAACAGGTAATAATGATACCAAGAAATGTTCAGTCCTCTGATGTCCCAGGAACTGCCACTATTCCTCCATTCATTACCTTGGTTGGATCCCAAAAGAGACAGGCAGGGCCAGGAAGGTGGTGCCTGAATGCATGAGATGGCTGAGACTAACAGAGGTCAAAGACCCAAGGTCACCAAGAGGGACAATGTGATACAGCCCAGAGAAGCTGAGGGTCTCTCAGAGGAGGGCTTGCACAGCACCTGGGCTGCTGGATGGGATGTAGCAGTTGTTGGAAGAGGAAAGAGCAGTGCTCCTCATGGAAAGGATTTCTCCTTTGCCTGTGAGGCTGATTCTTAGAGGAACAGGGAAAGTCACTAGTTAGGGAGAAGGCACATGAATAATTTCCTCTTTTTTTTTTTTTTTTTTTTTAATGAGACAGAGTCACACACTTACCCAGGCTGTATTGAAGTGGTGCAATCTTGGTTCACTGAAAAATCCACCTCCAAAGTTCAAGTGATTCTCCTGCCTTAGCCTCCCGAGTAACTGGGATTACAGGCACTCGCCACCTTGCCCAGCTAATTTTTATAAATTTAATAGAGACAGGGTTTCACCATGTTGGCCAGGCTGGTCTTGAAATCCTGATCTCGGGTGATTCATCCACCTCAGCATCCCAAAGTGCTGGGATTACAGGTGTGAGCTGCTGTACCTGGCCAAGAATTTCTTTTTAAACAACTTTCTGTAGTATGCTTACCTCTTATTTCTGTGATGCCCTGCTTTTATGGAAGCATGACCAGCCCAAAATGCAGATGTATATCTGCTCGTCTCCAATGTGGTATCTTAAAGTCTCATGGAGAAGTATGTTTTTTCTTTTATGCAGCAGAATGATATGTGTCCTACGTCTGCTGTGTTATGAGACCTTCATGATGCTGTAGAAATACAGGTGCCTATGACCTGGAAGTCCAAGATGCAGCCCTTGGTGACTCTTGTAACCTCTGGGGCTTCAGGTTTCCCATGTGTCAGATGGACTAGTCTCCACATGGCCTCCCTCTATGGGGAACTTGTGAGGATTAAACGAAATTGTGAATATGCAAGAACCTTAGGGGCAGCCTCAGTCACCTGTCTCCTCCAGGCTGACCCAGAGTCAGGAGCACTAGGGAAGCATCCTGGGCCCAGCTACCTGAAGTCAGGTAGAGGGGGCACTACTGGCCCTAGTTCTCCTTCTGCTGCAACTTGCTGAGCCATTCTGGGAGAGTCCCTACCCCTTTCTGGACCATGTCTGTCTTTTTATTAATACACAGTTCATTTAAACACACACACTCTCTCTCACACACACACATATGTGTGTATATATATAATGGAGTCAGGGGCATGGTGGCTCACACCCGTAATCCCAGCTACACAGGAGGTGACGCTGGGGGAACACTTGAGGCCAAGAAATTGAGACTAGCAAGAGCAACATAGTGAGACCCCATCTTTAAAAAATAAAAGAATAAAAAATAGACTAGCCAGGCGAGGCGGCTACTGGAGAGGCTGAGGCAGGAGGATCACATGAGCCCAGGAGTTTGAGGCTGTAGTGAGCTATGATTTTGCCACTGCACTCCAGCCTAGGTGACAGATTGAGACCCCGTCTCTTAAAAAAAATAAAATATACATTACATGTATTTTTAAAAATTTGTTTTTTTATTGAGATATAATTCACATTCCATAAAATTTATCTTTTTAGTGGCCAGATGCAGTGGCTTACACCTGTAATTCCAGCACTTTGGGAGCAGGGAGGCCAAGGTGGGTGGATTGCTTGAGGCCAGGAGTTCAAGGCCAGCTTGGCCAACATGGAGAAACCCCATCTCTACTAAAATATACAAAAAGTAGCCAAGTGTGGTGGTGCGTGCCTGTAATCCCAGCTATTTAGAAGCTGCAGCACGATAATTACTTAAACCTGGGAGGCAGAAGTTGTAGCAAGCCGAGATCATGCCACTGCACTCCACCCAGGGTGACAGTACGAGGCTCTGTCTCAAAAAAAAAAAAAATAGTACTCTTACTTCAGACCTTCTATATGTAAAACACATACAAGAAAAGCCTCTTCAGGTGAAATGGGGAGGGAAACCTGAGCCACCTCTCTCTGCAGGTGCAGAGGCAAGTCCTCTCGGGTGGTTTGAAACCTAGGCTCGATGACCTTCAGCTCTGGAATCTGAGTCTAATCACTGGAAACACGTCGCGTGCAGCTGCCGCCTCAGCCCTCAACCTATCCTGGTTGCCTGGGGAACCTCCTCACAGCATTTGGCCAAGTTGTGGGTCTGCCTTGCTGCTGTGTTGGGGTTGCCACGGTGAGAAGAAGTCTGATGGTGCCTCATCTGTGGTCCCAGATTTGAAGGTGGCTTGTGCGGGAAACAGGAGACAAGCTGGAGAAATGCCACCAAGTCCTGGAAGGAAGATCCTAGGTTTTGTTGACAAAGGAGGAGCATAGTGGCTGATGAGGCCCTAGCCAGTGAATAGCCCTGATAGTGCTAATCTTCTAAGGTCTTGAGTGCGGCTGCTGGAACACTCCCAGGCCTGTCTTCCACTCCCACTTCTCTGCATTAGCATTCTAAGAGCACCAGGTGCTCTGCTGTCTGATGGGTGGAATGTTCTGCGTTCTAGTGTTGCCTTGGCAGAGAGAGGATCCCTACCAAGTTCTGCTCTGTTGACTGCAATGCTCTGCTTTCCCCAGCTGTCAGTGTCTTCAGTCATCAGACACAGATTGTTCTGTTCCCTTCGATTTTAGGATAGCTTTCTTCTTGTATCAATGGCTACTTCTTTGAAAGAAGATAAATTATAATACATACAGGGACTTTTGCTTAGCTAGAATATTAAATTAACCCAAGCACCTATTTTTTCCCCCATGACTTGTTTATTGAGTAAAATGCTATCATGTCTCTTTGAAGAATGCAGCTTCCTAATTTTATAGATGTGGAAACTGATACTCAGAAGTCCTAGTAATGAAGGAGCAGAATGCATCAATTGGAACCCCATAATTTCATTAACAGCCCTAGAATTAGAGAATGTTAGTTCAAGAACACCTTAGAGACTGTCTAGCCTACCTCCTTGGTCTATCCCATGAGCTTGTTTAAACCATTGTGTTACCAACAGCTGTGTGTTGATTGTGTTTGTTTTTATATTTTCCCAAGGGATGATGATCCCTGAGTTTTAGTCCAAGGCATAGCATGCTAAGTGGCCAAGACAGTGAATGATAGGAGAAGTCCCTGGTGGAAAGGCTGTGGGTGGGGCCTAAAGAAAGGGTGCAATATATGCTTGAGGACAGGCAGGGAAGGTGCCGCAGACAGGATGAACAGCCCATGTAGAGAGGAGAAGTTGGGAGTGACTAGCCAGGGTCTCCTGGATGGATCAGAGGGCCAGTGGAAAGGGTGTAGATGGGAGGGCCTTACACACCCAAATCAAGAGCTTTGCTCTGATTTTTACCTAATCTGGGACTTCCAAGGAATTCTGAAGAGGATCCAGGCCCTTTTCTCCCTGGTTCCTGCCATAACCCTGACCCAGGCCCTCCTAATTTCTCCCCTGGTAATCTCCTAACTGGTATCCCTCCCTCTCCACACAGGCTCGCTTCCCAGAAACTTTCTAAAATGCAAATAGGAGTGCGCCTGTTTCCTAGAAAGCACTTGCATGGCTTCCCGTTGCCGTCAGGACAAGGTCCTGGCTTACGTGGCTCTGTGTGGCCTTCCCCTGTCCTTCTGCAGCTTCACTCGCAGTGTACTTCTGCCCTTACCAGCCTCCCTAGTTTCCGAGCAGCCAGCTGTCTGTCACTCACTGCCTGTGTCCAGCCTTCTCCTTTTCTCCCATTTGCTGCCACTGCCTGGTGAACTCCTATTCATCCTTAAGATCCAGTACAAATGTCTTGTAGAGAAGTGTTCCTGGATCTTCCTAAAGCCACCATTATGCCTTGAATGTGCTTCTGTTTTGAAGCTCACTTCACATTACTTCCAAAATACTGGCTGTTCCCATGTTTTAGTATTTATTGTGTGATAGGCACTGACCCAAACCCCATACTCACATTATTTTATGTTATTCTCACAGTAACCATATGAGGTGCGTTCCTTACAGTCCTGCTTACAGATGTGGACACTGAGGCTCAGGGAAGTGGTGTGACTTGGCCAAGGTATGCTGCTGAAGGGTGACAGAGCTGGCATTTGAGCCGCAATCAGTTCATATCAATTTCTGCAGTCGTTAGTCTCCTGCTCCCTGGAACCCCATTGTTGGTGGGGGAGTTAGAAAGTGTTGAGCATTTGAGGGACCAGTCACAGGAGTGTGCACAGCAGGGTTGCTCTGGTGTGGGCAAGATGGGGAAGTGGAGTGAAGTTTGGTGAGGGCCGAGGCTGGGTTTACTCTGGGGTGAAAGTGATGAGAGACTATCAGCCTAGCTTCTCACAGTTAGGGGTTTTCAATCTTCCTTTCCAAGTGGCAGCCTCTGGCTACCTGGGGAGAGGCCTGTGGGACTCCAGGCTAAGCAGGTGGCATGGTGACAAATGCCATGGCAACCTGCCTTCTTGCTAGGGCCTAGAAGGGAGGGAGGACCTGAGAGACCATAGGGTACACACTAAGTTTTCTGAGTAGGATCCTGAGAGGTGGCTCCTTTTGGGCCTGGGTGGCTTCCACCCTCCCATGAGGGACCCTGCCTGCAAGGTCCCATCCCAGCAGGGGAAATGCCACTTCCACCTTCGTCCCAGATGAATAGCTGGCTCTGGGTTCCCAGGAGACTGTTAGCTGTACTCAGGTACAAATGCCACCTGCTTCCCTCCCCCAGGCCAGGGAGGAAGGAAGATGGAACTCAAGAGGAGGCAGACATGGGGTTGCCAAGCAAGGTAGCTGCAGGGACAGCTGAGACAAAGCCCTCATTGTAGCAAGGCCACACGCAGCTCCAAGGCAAACCAGGCATCTTGCCTTCCTCCCAGGACTGGGCCTTGCACTCTGCCTGGACTTTCCTGGCTCCTTAGAACACTAATCCATGTTGGCTTGGAAGAGCACATCCTCAGATATGAGTCCTGCCTCTGCTGGAAAGTCCTCCTGAAGGCACAGCCTCCTTTTTGCATCCTCCCAAAAGCCAGAGGGGCAGGGATAATGTGGGGAGAGTTGTCGGTGAAGCCAGGCTGACCTGGGTCAGAAGCCATAATGTGTCACACCTGCAGCTGTGTGACCTTGGGTCCAAATGCAGTAACAAAGCCAGCCTTGAAGGATTGCTGTGTGAAGTAATGGGCCAACGTATACGAGAACACTCAGCATGGCCACCTTACCACAGAAGGCATCAGGCAATGGCAGGTGATTCTTGGAGCCCTTGCTCATGTGCCCCTCTGCCCCCTAAGTTGTTCCCAATCAAGGTCCTCCTGTGCCCAGGAGTCAGTGAGCCACTTATGACCATCCTCAGAAATGAGGGGGTGCACTGACGTCCTCCCACCCCCAAATCTCCCCTTCCCCATGCTTCCTGCTCTAGGGGCCAGCCCTACAGTTCCAGGAGGCCCTGCCTGGGTGACTGGGGCATGATGAGTGGGAAGCATTGCCAAGCTGGGGCAAGCAGCTCAGGTGACAGGCGTGGTATCAGCAGGTCCTGCAGCCCAGCACCCGACACCTCCAGGCAAACAATGCTGGCTGTGTCCAGACCCTCTAGGGGAACAGGCCGTGTTCTATGCCCCGCCAGGAAACAGGCCATCTGAGCAGTGCCTTTGTCCACTCAGGAGGCAGCCCCGCCGCTGGCTGGGATGACCAGGCTCCGGGGAGGCCCTGACGTGGGAAGGGGGTGGTCCTCGGGCCAGGGACTCTGAGGTTTGAGATCCAGCCCGTCAGCATCTGATGTTGACCTGGTTTCAATAGCAGCTCTGCCACGTACCTGGGATGTGACTTGGCCAAGTCCCTTCCCTCTTAGTGGCTCGATTCCTCATCCGTAAAAGGGGACTAATCACGGCACTTCCTCATAGGGTTGTTGAGAGGAGTCAATGGCGTGATGTACGTAACACGGTTGGCATGAGGTCTGGCATGGAGTGGGGCTTGGTGAATGCTTCCCTCCAGCATGGGGAGAGGTCTGGGCATGACATCCTCAGCCAAGTCTCCTGTAACTCAGGCTGCTGTCTTCCGTCCCTGCTGTTAATGTGAAAGAAGGGACTGAGGTCTCTGGAGCTGGCAAAGGACCAGCACAAAGAGCCCAGGTTCCTCTCTCTGCCCCAGATTCCAGTAACTCTGGGCTAATGCCCAGTATAGCCCTCATCCTCACAACAGCCAAACTCCAGCCCAGCATGGGGCCTCTCCCCTCCTTAAACCCTGGAAAGGCTGCCCTTGGAGCCCAAGTCTCTACCCAGGAAAAAAGCCTATGGACTCGGGGGCAAGAACCAGGGGCTTGATTCTACCTACCCACTTAGCAAGAGGCCCAAGGATGGGTCTCTCTAGGCATGAACACTTCTTCCTGGGTCCACCCACTGGGATACCCCCAGCAGAGGGCGTCTGCTCCCATCCACCCCAGTGCTCATCGGCTTTGAGTCTGTCCCCCTAAATTCCTGGTAGATGCCAAAACCAGCATGCAGGTTGCATGGGTGGGTGTGGACATGCCTGTGCCACATGGGTGCGGGAGGGCCTGGCTGCATGGCCTGCGTCATGGGCTGGCTGGCTCCCTGAGCACGTCCATGGAGACACGTGTGGCATGTCTGGGAATGGCAGGGACATGGTACCTTCTCATGTTCGTGTGTATCCATATGTCTTTCTACACATGTGCTGGTATGTTGGTCTGTCTTGTCTCCCCTGTAGACGGGAAGCCCTGAACCACGCGCCAACTGGGAAGGTGATGGTCGGCGAGACCAGCCCATCCTAATTCAGGGTTCCTAGTCCTGCTCCAAGAGTCCTACAGCCTGCAGCCCCTACCAGAGAGGGAGGACTGAACAGCAAGGGGGTGCGGGTCTGAGTATCAGGGTCATGGGGAAGAAGGAGGCCTGGCTCATAGAGTAGAAGACTTGGTGCCAGCAGTCAGGAGGCCCTGCTCCTGAAGCCCCTGAGACCTTGGGCACGGCCTTCGTTCTGTCTGGGGCACATTCACTCATCTGGAGGACACAGGGTTGGACTGATGTTTTTTAGCCACTCCTGAGGCTCTGACAGTTGTGATTTTAAGTTGGGTGGTGGGAACCTGTGCACCAGCCCCATTAAATTCATTGGTGAAGGCAGCCACGGCCTGCCAGGCCCTTGCTCCTGGGGTGTCCTGCCGAAGGGTGAGAAGAGAAGCCATGCCGGGCAGTGGCCCCAGCGAGAGGATGACGTGGCCTGGCCCGGCCCTTTCTGCGGGCCCCCCAATCCGCCCTCTCTCCTCAGCCCCCGGGACACCGCCCACCCCACCCCTTACTCGGACCCGCAGCCTCATGGCCATGTCCCTGCCGGGAAGTAGACGGACCTCTGCTGGATCCCGCAGGTGAGTCTCCCCGTCACTCAGAGCCCCGGCTTCGGAGGGCGGGAGGAAGGTTCGGGGCTCTCTCCACCTGCCGCTGACTTGCAGTGTGTCTTTGAGCAAATCAGTTTCCATTTTGCCATCTTTAAAATGGGCTTGCTAACACTTGCCTCCTCCTGGAACTGTTTAATGGCTCAAATGACACAGTGGATATGAGAATTCTCTGAAGGCTTAAACCACTGGATTCCTACCAGCAGTAGCCTCATCAATACTGTTTGATTTTCACAACTACTGGAGGGGAGTTGTACAGTCATCCACTCAGGCTCACTTGGTCTCCCTTGATTTTTACCCCCATGAGTCCCTCCTCCTGTCCCCACCCTCATCTGCCCATTTTTCTCTACCTCTGTCTCAGTCTATGCAGGGATCTCCTCCCCTGGGTTTGGGGAACCCCAGAAGTTGAGGACCCTTGATAAGAGCATATGAGACTCCACCCTTGCCCTGCATCCCTGCCGGCCTCCATTCTTGTCCCTGGGGAGCCAGGAGGACCCGCCTCCTTCTGGTTTTCCATCTTGATTTGCACTGTCTGTTCTGTCACCCCTGTTTGTGCGTCTCTCTTCCTGCTTCTCTCCCCTGCGGTGACCCCAAAGCGGGGGCACTTTGGGCCGCAGCGGCCTGGCAGTGTTCGCTCAGTGTCCGCAGCTGCCCACCAGCCAGAACGAGCACCTGCCTCTTCTTCCTGCCTCCAGGCGCACCTCTCCACCTGTGAGCGTGCGGGATGCCTACGGCACCTCTTCCCTCAGCAGCAGCAGCAATTCAGGCTCTTACAAGGGCAGCGACAGCAGTCCTACACCAAGGTAATTGGCCCCTCCTCCCTGGGCCTGGCCCTGCTGGCTGGAAACAGTTGCCCTGGGCAGGGGAGGTAGGGGAGCAGGGTAATGTTCTAACCACCCCCGATGGCAGCAAAGTCGCTGGCTGTGTGACCTTGAGCAGGTCACTTCTCCTTTCTGAGCCTCGGTTCCTATCTGTAAGATGGGTATAATAATATGCAGCTGTACATAAACAAATACAGTGGCTTAAACAAACTAGGGGTGATGCTTACAGAACAACGAGCCAGGGGTTGGCAGCTCCCTGAAGCGTCAGGGACCCCATGTCTTCTCCCCCTGCTCCACCATCCTTGGTGTACAGCTTTTGTCTTTGTCATCCCAGGGTGGCTTCTGCACCTCCAGGCATCAGGCCCACCTTCCAGGAAGGAACAGGTGGAAAGGACCAAAGCCTTCCTCAGAGGTGGTTTTCAGAGAGGGACAGCTTGCCCCAAATCCTGCCAGTTCTTGCTGGCCAGAACTGGGTCATGCAAATAACTCTAGCTGCAGGCCAGTTCAGTTTTCCCCAGTACAGTGCCACCCCAGACAAATGGGGTTTCCGCTAGGAAGAAAGCAAGGTGAGTATCGGGAGGCAGCTAGTGGTGTCTACCATCATGCACTTCTCAGGGGAACACTTTGAGAGTGGCAGAGGTGGCACTGGCTTGTGAGGCGAAATGTTACAAATGTCGCAGATGCCAAGTTGTAGTCTTGGGTGAGGGGAACTCAGACTCAAAAAGCAGGATCACCCTGGAGAAGCAGGTGTCGGGGAGCAGTGGGTCCTTGAAGACCAGGAAGCAAGAGCTGTCATGGAAAGCCTTGTCCTGCTTCCCCAGCATTGAAATACAAGAGGGAGGCTGGGGCATGTGGGGAACGAGCATAGGCTCTGGATTGGGTGTCTTCCTGTCTTGAGCCTCCATTTCCTTATCTTTAAAGTGGAGCTAATAACTCGGAAGCTTCTGTGACTTGGTATCTACACACTACCTGTGCATCCTAGTTGGCCGATAACTGATAACTGCTATTGTTAGGGCTTCAATCTGACTTAAGGCTAGGAGATGCCTGGCCTGTGGCTCCCATAGCTGGAGCACCTCCGGGAGGGCTCAGCGGAGAGGACGTCATTTGTGTGAAGCGACGTCCAAAGCCACTGAAACAGTAGCTTGAAGTTTTCCATCGTGACACACATGATGGGTAACACCTATGTGCAGGACCCATGCCTCAGCATCCCGGCTATAACACCATCCCAGAGATGGTGTGGGAGTAAAGTGTTAACTTATATTTTGAAAACTATATAATTGGCAACTTTAATATTTTTCCATTAGAAACAGATTTTGTAACACATCTCATAACTGCAGCCCATGGGGGTAATCCCAACCCCAGGACTGAGAATTGCTCCCAGTGAGGGATCTTCTTGCCCACAACAAGGGTTGCTGCCCCTGGGTGAGTGATGGAGCCTCAGTTAGGCCCCCTCTGCAAATAGCCAGGCTTTCCAAAGCAGGAGTAGCTGAGAAACATGCATTATAGATTTTTTCTATTTTTAGTTTATATATATATATACACACACACACACACACACACATATATACACACACATATATATACACACACACACACATATACATATATATATATATATATATATATATATATATTTACAAAGATAGAGCTAGTGACTAAAAATGTATAAGGGTTAAATTTTATATCGGGGAAAAATACTCATGAAAGCAAAATGAAGAAAATATAAAATAGTTTCTTCCTCTCTAATCCTCAATCCTCACTAGTTTAGCTGATCTTGGTTCCCCCACTCCTACCACTCCACCCTACCCCAACCCTAGGCATGGGGAAAAGACCCCTTTTTACTCATCACAGATCTGTGCCCCTCTAGACAAAGCTTTTGCAGGGGCAGGAGGATGACGGTAAGACAAGTGTGTGGGGCCTGAGCACGATCTGTGTGGCTTGCTTCTCTTTTGGAAAGAGATTTCTTAGACCAGAGGGGGAACCCCAAACTCCCAACCCATGCCACTCCTCCGCCCCTTGCCAAACAAAAAGGAGACCTGCATGACTTGCTTTGAGTTAACCTAGGGGCCATGAGGTGAGTACATAGAAGAAAACCATTTCTCATTCCACGTCTATCACCACTTTCTCTTTGATAATTTACAACCCACATTTTCCTCAGTAAACATTATACAGCTTCCACAGAACTTTCAAAACTCCCTCCAGCTTGGCTGCCTCTGCAAATGGGCCTCACCAAGGCCTGCCTTTTCCAGGCTCATAAAGGGGCATTGCCCCTCCCTCGACTTGGCAGTCACCCTCCCCTCGAGGAGCAGAGTTGGATGGCAACAAGGCCTGAGTCTCTAGTTGTGTGAGAGCATGCCCAGATTTTAAGCCAAGATCCAAGGTTTCTTTACAAGAACAACCAGCAGCCGGGATGCTGAGTGTAGAGCTGGCTGAGCCACAGTCTGTTGTGGAATTGGGGCGTTCCCCTTCCCTCTGAAAGCCTGGCCCTCCCTCCTCCACTGGCACCTGACTGCCCTTAGTGGAAATTCCTTCTCCTTTGCCCTGGTAGGGCTCCTTGTCAGTGCCACCCTGTGTTGGGTGTGGTGCCCGTCCAGCCTGCTGCCACCCCAGAGCACTGCAGTGGACAGGTCCCTGCCCAGACCCAGCAGGTGTTCATATGTGTGCTCTCATGTGCCCCCAGAGGTGAAAGTGTGAACATGGACCTGGGCTGGTGCCCTAGTATGGGCAAGTGCCCGCGAGGCACAAGTGTGTATCTGCACATGCAGGTGCAAATGGACTGGGAATGGACATCCTCACATGTGCGCTCCCAGGAAGGGTGTGTGAATATAGTGCGCACCCACACGCAAACAGTGCAGGTGAGGAGTAAAAGTACCGGGGCATGGATGGAGAGAGAGCTGTGTCTGTGTGTGTCTGCCCTCCCTGTCCCCCGGCTGTGAAGGGTCTTTGCTCTGGAGAGGAGAGCTTCTGCCTCCACCGGGGAGATGTTTTCCTCCTCTGTGGGGATGAGTCCTTGTCTGCCATGCAGACCCAGAATCTGCCACTTACACCTAGGTCTCCAGCCTTCAAACTCATTCTCTGGGTTAGAAGACTAGGTACCTGGGTTCTGGGGTGCACCACTGGGACTGTCTGAGGGGGTTTGGGCAAAAGCTAACTTCTCTGTGGCCAGCGACCCCTCTAAAAGATGAAGACAGTCCCTACCTCCATGGCTGCTGTCAGGATTGACATCATTGGTCAAGTGCTTGGCCTGGTTCCAGGCTTACATGTGTGCTCTGAGATATATCTCCCCATGCAGCCCTAACTAGAGGAGCCCTGAAGCCCGCATCCTGCCACCGTGGTCTTCACTCAGAAGAGCTCTACTAAAACCCACCTTCCAGAAGGCTGAGGGTTTTCCTGCCTTGTGTGGGAGGCCTGGCTTGGAGCCATCTGGTGGCCAGGGCTGGTGAGGCTGGAGTACCCTTGCTCCCCAGAGGTAGAGCACCTGTGCCTTGCCTGACCTCTTCCTCCCTCCCTGATGATGGGCATCCCCTTGCAGGCGTTCCATGAAATACACACTGTGCAGTGACAACCATGGCATCAAGCCCCCAACCCCGGAGCAGTACCTGACCCCACTGCAACAGAAGGAGGTGTGCATCCGGCACCTGAAAGCCCGGCTAAAGGACACACAGGACCGGCTCCAGGACCGGTGAGCGGGTGGCATGAGCAGCCCTGGGGGTACCCCACCAGTTCCACACTCAGAGGAACCAGGGCCCTGGGGCATCTCTGGGAGGAAGGAGTGGCCAGGGGTCTCCCAGCATCCATCTGCTCTCTTCTTCCCAGCAAAGCTTCGTTTAAGCCCATTTGCAGACCCTCTCCCCCAACCCACCTCCGCCGCTACCACCAACAGCTACTCACCTTGACTGCACCACAAGCCTGCTAGGGGCCAGGCGGGAGTGGTTTCCTATGAGGGTCTGTCCCATGGGGCCTCCAGCCTGTGCAGTCCTCTCCCAGCTTCAGCCTGACAGCCCCTCTGGCTACTTCTTTTCCCTTGGATCCCGTCTTCCAGGGCTTCTTTCGGACTTACTTGTCTTTTTGGGGGGAGAAACAATTCCGTATCCTTCCTCGCTTCAAGTGAGTTGCCAGGGGGCTTGTAGCCGACCCTGACTTCAGGACCCAGAAGCCTTTCTCCTCATCTGCTTCCTGCTGTGGAGGATGATCATGAGAAACCTTTTGCTAAGCTCCCCCCAGCCCAGGTGTCTCCCAGGAGTCCCCACAGGCCCATCCGAGCTCATTCTCAGGTACTTAATCCCAACTCTCCCAGGTTCTACCCTCCAGCCTGGTGGCCTCATCTTTGTGATGGACACTTCAGGGCGTAGCTCTCCCATTGTCTTAACTATCCTTCTCTGGACTGTGTCTATGCAAACATGCAGCCTATTATGAGCTGGACAAGGTGCTGTGTGGGGCTGGAGCTCAGAGCAGGCACCCTGATTGCTCCTTTTTTCCTTTCTTTTTTTTTTTGTAAATACAGCAGCTTTATTGCAGTATGACTTACATACCACACAGTTCACCTATTGTCTGTTTTGGACATTTCATAGAAATGGGATCACACCATATGCATGACTACATGGTTCTTGACCACAGCTCTGCCAAGCAGCCACCTGCGTTTGGATTTGTTGTGGTTTTAAACTGCAGGCGGTTATGGGTAGCAGTCAGTGAGCTTCACTGTCTGCAGAGCTAGGATTTCTATTTTTATTTTCCCTCATCTTCCCAATGATGGCCAGAATCTGCATGGCCTTTTGCACTAATGCCTCAGGGAGCAGATGGCCCATCTTCCAGCTTTTTTTCTAGGGCCAGCCCCATGGCTTAGAGCAGACCATCTGCCCTGTGTGGTTTGGGCAGGATGCCCTGGCGTGGGTGTGCCCGCACCTTCACTCCCTGGACACTGTCTGCCTGTTACTCTCACAGGAACCTATGGCAGGTCTTTACATGAAATACTGTTACTCTCCCCACACTCTCTACATAACCAAGTTTCATGCCTGTGCTTCCTGCAGTGGCCCAACTTCTGTTCCTCAAAGACACCATGTGCTTATGCACCTCTGTGCTTTCGTATCTGTGTCCCCACTACCTGAGATGCCCTGCCCTCCATCTTGCTTCCTAGGCAAACTTATCCTTCAAGACCCACTTCAAATGTGATGTCACTGAGGCATGGACAGGGCTCAAAGCCATGGCTTCCTGGGGTTTGAGCCCCAAGGAGAGAGAGGCAGGGGCTGGCTGAGCAGATCATGCCCAGATCCTTCTTCTAAACTCACACTCTCCGAGAGAGGTGTGAGTGAGGAGCAGGGTGAGAGGCCAGGTGGGTTACCTAGAGCGAGCCCCCCACCTGGAGGCAGGAGGAGTGAAGAACAAGTATCTCCCACCCCCCAGTACCTGTTGCCTTGTCTGTTCTTGGCACTCTAAGCAGCTCCAGCTGTGTCCTGTTGGGTAGGGCCCCTTCTAGGTGACACCATTGCTGACCTCTGTGGTCGCTGCACCCCCTCAGCCCCCAGTCCCTCTGGCATATTGTGGAATGAGATTCCTGGGCCCATTTCCTATGGGAAATTTCTGATCTGGCTTTGAAAAGTACATGGTGCTTGATCTGAGACGATCACTCTGCCAGGCTGATAAACCCCAGAGTGGCAGCCATGGCATTTGTAGATTCTATTGATGGGAATGTAGGGTTGAGGCTGAGGGGGTTCATGTGGGCTGCCACTAGGGAGTGGACGAGAATGCCCGGGACAGGGTTTGACGTCTCCTGGATGATTTTCCTCCTTCCTCAATAGTGTTAATCAGTCGCTGTTTTATCTTGCTCTGGTTTTACCTGAGACCTGATGGGATGTTTTTCTAACTTACCTCCCTCACCTGCACCCCTGCCTTTGTCTGTGACTTGGGAATTTGAAAAGCCTGAGCATTTCCGGACAAGAGTCAGCCGACTGTCTTGTTCACCTGGTGCTTGTCCGCTCTCTCAGGAGTAACTCTGTGCCTTTCTCCTTGATCTTTTCAGCCTTTCCTCTTTAAGATACAAAGATACAGGGATATACAAAGAAGCAGCTTCTAGCATGGATAGAAGAGAGCCACCCTGTTCTCATCACTCTCCCCGGCTCCACCCACCACTTTTCATCCCTCTGCGTGAGGGATGATGTGAAGTCATCAGCCTCCCCCAACATTGAAGGCTGTCGTTTCTCTCCCCAGGGGTCTCTGGCCAAATACTACTCCATTTAAATTTTCTGCTTTAGTAGGAGGCGACCTCACTTTCTACAGAGCTGAGATTTTCTGCCTAGTTTTTGTTGTTTTACATTTAAGGTTTTATTGGGTTTTTATGGCAGCAGGTACAAAACTTACAAAGATCTTTGTTGTCTAGTCTCTTCTCTAGATGATAGATTTGAACGTTGAGAGTCATCTGCGCTTCGGGAGTGGTGGGGTGGGAATGCAAGCGATGTCTCCTCCTGACCTTTCTTCTCTTACCAGGTATAGACTTCTCCTGTCTTCACCCCTCAGCCCCTCTCCCTAGCCACTCTCACTCCCCTCATAATAAAAAGGCGTTGAGTTTGTCCTTCTGTTTTGGGCTCTGAGCCACAACAGCACAGGGCCCTTTATCCTTGGCAACATTGTCCTCTCCCTGCCTCTCCTTGGCAGTGACAGAGCAGGCAGGCAGGCAGTGAGCATGTGTGTGTCTCCTCGGCTCACAGGGACACAGAGATCGATGACCTGAAGACGCAGCTGTCGCGCATGCAGGAGGACTGGATTGAGGAGGAGTGCCACCGCGTGGAGGCCCAGCTGGCCCTCAAGGAGGCCCGCAAGGAGATCAAGCAGCTCAAGCAGGTCATCGACACTGTCAAGAACAACCTGATTGACAAGGACAAGGGGTTGCAGAAATACTTCGTGGACATCAACATCCAGAACAAGAAGCTGGAGACGCTGCTGCACAGCATGGAGGTGGCCCAGAACGGCATGGCCAAGGAGGATGGCACAGGGGAGTCGGCTGGTGGGTCCCCCGCCCGCTCCCTCACCCGCAGCTCCACCTACACCAAGCTGAGTGACCCAGCCGTCTGTGGTGACCGCCAGCCTGGCGATCCCTCCAGTGGCTCTGCTGAGGACGGGGCTGACAGCGGCTTTGCAGCAGCCGATGACACACTGAGCCGGACAGACGCACTAGAAGCCAGCAGCCTGCTGTCATCGGGGGTGGACTGTGGCACTGAGGAGACCTCGCTGCACAGCTCCTTCGGCCTGGGCCCCCGCTTCCCTGCCAGCAACACCTATGAGAAGCTGCTGTGTGGCATGGAGGCTGGCGTGCAGGCCAGCTGCATGCAGGAGCGTGCCATCCAGACAGACTTCGTGCAGTACCAGCCTGACCTCGACACCATCCTGGAGAAGGTGACCCAGGCCCAGGTCTGTGGGACAGTCCCTGAATCAGGGGACAGGTGCCCAGAGCTGGACACCCACCCTCCGGGACCCAGAGACCCCAACTCAGCAGTGGTGGTGACAGTGGGTGACGAGCCAGAGGCCCCAGAGCCCATCACCCACGGACCCACCCCACAGCAGCCTGGTGCCAACCCCAACCCTGGCCAGTCGGTGAGCGTGGTGTGCCCCATGGAGGAGGAGGAGGAGGCTGCCGCAGCTGAGAAGGAGCCCAAGAGCTACTGGAGCCGCCACTACATCGTGGATCTGCTGGCCGTGGTGGTACCGGCCGTGCCCACGGTGGCCTGGCTTTGCCGCTCCCAGCGGCGCCAGGGCCAGCCCATCTACAACATCAGCTCCCTGCTGCGGGGCTGCTGCACTGTGGCCTTGCATTCCATCCGCAGGATCAGCTGTCGCTCCCTGAGCCAGCCGGGCCCCAGCCCGGCGGGCGGCAGCTCCCAGCTCTGAGGAGGCCTATTCGGGCAGCGGTGCCTGCGGCCTGACCACTGATTGTAGGGATGCCGTTCCCCCTCCCTTCTCCCATGGGCATCATCTTATTTATTTAGTTTTGGGTGTGGAACTGTTTCTTTTTTTCAGGATGTTAAAACAGTATCATGGCAGGAGTAGGGGTTGGAGAAAAGCATCCCAAACCTTTGATGGAGAGCAGCGAAGGGAGACCAAAGGCAGGAGGCACATCGGCTGGACACATCGCAGAGAGGGGAGGAGGCGAGGGCCCCCACCCCGGCCCCTCTGTCCCCCTGGCCCTTTGGACAGGGCCAGCCCTGCTCAGGAAGTCTCTGGCTGTCTTTATCCAGGGAAGCTGGGCTTGAATTGCTCATCAGGCCCCTGCCCTGCACCATCCTGTCCAGTGCCCTGTTCACTCCATGCCTGCTCTTCCAAGCCACCTTGCCCTCAGCCCCAGCTCAGGGGCCAGCGCCCTCTCCTCAAATGGAGGCAGCCATGGCCTAAACTGCAGATCGCTAACCCAGGGCTCAGAGCAGGGGCCGAAACCACCGGGCCGGGCCAGCATTCCAGCCTCCCCAGACTGCTCCCCACCTTGGGACTCAGGAGCTCAGTCAAGGCAACAGGCTAGAGGAGAGATGGGCTGGGCGCAAGGTGGCGGAGGGCAGTGTGGGTTCTGTGTGTGTCCGTTCATCCCAGGCCTTCCCGTCATCCCTTTCCTCTTGGCACCTCTGGGTGTTTCAGTCATTACACCTGTGAGGCAGCTAAGCCCGGCAAGCTCAGTGCCGGGGTAGGAGTGCCTGCCTGAGCCCCAGCTCCCAGCTGGAGAACCCACCAGCACAAGAAGAGGAGGCAAGCCCCTGCCAAGGGGGCTCCCCCAGCCTTTCAAGGTGAGGCCATCTCATCTGCAGGCTGGGAGGCGGGGCTGGACTCAGGAATCCACAGTTTACTGAATAAGCCAGAGGCCATGACTGCCTCCTGGAACTTGCCCCAAGTTTCTCTGGGGCCTTCGGGCCCAACTTCTGCTTTGCACTATGTTCACTTTGGGGTTGGTTCTCAGCCATGCAAGGGTCTCCGGTGAGGTGGCTGCTTGCTTTCTGAGATGAGGGTTCCTAACCCTTAAACCTATCTGCCTCTGGAGAAGGGTGGGGGATTCTGGCAGGATGAACCGCAGGACGGCGTACTGAAGCCACAGTGACCATCCAGGCCAAAACAGGGTGTCCTGGGCTGGGTTTCCCAGGCATGCGTGTGGAAGAGCGGGCAGGCATCCTGCAGCCTCCCTGCCCCCAGCCCAATGCCAGTTGGCCTGGGAAGGCTCACTGCCCCAGCCCTTTCCCAGGACCATACTGAGTCCCCCAGCCAAGCTGCTGACATTCTTATCACCATTATTATTTTACCAAGTGAACTCACTCCTCTTCCCCCACAGGGTTTGCACCCATCTGGTCATCCCACTCACTCTACAGAGGCGAGGCTCCACATCTGGGGGGTTGGAGGGACTCTGTGTCTTCCTCACCCCTCTAGCCTCAGGGCCACTCTGGTTCTCTGCCAAGGTTGCTTGCCCTCACCCCAATGCTCCAACAGCCATTGCCTGACTCCTAGGCTCTGCCCTTCTGCTCAGTGCCCTCCACGTGAGGTGGGGCACCTGCATGCACTGGGAATGGGCGGCTGGCCCAGCCCTTGGGGCAGGAGCCCCCTCTGCCACACGCTTTGTGCCTCCAAAGCTCCCCCCACCTCGGTCAGGGCCTCAGACCAGCCATCCTTTGTGGAATATGCCCCAACCCAGCCAAACCAAACCTAAATGCCTGGGGCCTGGCTGGGGCTGCCCCTGCAGGACACTGTGGCCATGCCACAGAGGGGGCAGTGGACAAAACCAATCCAAAGCCAAGCCGAGACTGGCCACGGACCCAGCCTCCTGTGACGTGCACTCATGGAGCTGCGTAGCCTCCTGAGACATAGTCCAAGCTTTGCCGAGAAAAGAAATGTATGAACTATATTTGACAACATAAAGTCTCTATATTTTTCACCACTGGAATTTAGTCAAGCTTCAAGCCCCTCTGCTCCTGTCTGTGTCTTGCGTCTGTGGCCTTCCTATTGTGTCTTGTGTTTTGGCGGATGTGACAGGGCTGGGGCCACAGTCTACTCTGTCCCTGCTGCTAGAGAAGCCACCTGTGGAGGAGTGGGCTGTGGCTGGGCCCGAGGTGGAGGTGAGTGTAGCCGGAGGAGCCACCTGCGAAGGAGGTGAGTGTAGCCGGCTGCAGCCCTCTACTCATGCTCTGGCCTGAGACCACCGTGTGGGTCACGCAGGTCCTGGCCCACAGTGTTAAGGGTCCTCTCTTTCAGGGGTTCTCCTGGGGCCTCTGATGGGCTTTTCTTCTTGTCAGTGGAGGAAGCAGCTCCCCACTCAGCCCTGGGACAGGCCCTGGGACCGTGATGGCAGGTGGCCCTGGCCCAGCTCTGGAGTGCGTGTATGTGTGCTCAGTATCTAAATCGATGCAAAGATGCAGGCTGCCTGTGCGGCTCCAGGCGGTGGAGGTGCGGCAGCTACTGCTCGGGCGCTGCACCCTGAAGAGGCAGGGTACAGATGGGGCTGGGAGGGCAAAGCTGGGGTGGGGCCTCCCCCTGAGAGAGCTCACCCTCCACAGCGGCCCTTTTCCTTCCTGCCTAATACCTCCTCCCATTGGGCTGCAACCTTTTCCTCCTGCCCTCAGCTTCTGAAGCAGAAATCTTTGGGGCCTCCCCATTCCCCAGCGTCTGGCCAGAGCTGATGAGGTCCTGAGGAACAGCGTCCCCAGGAACCACCTTCTGGAACCTAGTGGCCAGAGGTGGCTTCTGCTGACTTCTAGGGCTCACGCCAGAGTGGCCCCACTGCCCGGCCAGTCCAGGCTCAGACAGGAATTGGAAGCTGGGGCCCGGGCTCTGCACAGAGAGCTGGGCTTGAGTGGAGCGTATTGTAGATTTCTCCCAAGGGGATCACTTAGGTTCTCACTGACACACCCTTCCCAATTGCCACTAGCACAGGGGTATCTTACAGCACTTTGGGGAGGGGTGGGACAAACTCCAAGGTTCTGGGGCCAAGGCCTACCCAAGGGCCTCTGCCCAGAGAACTCACAACCCCCTCTCTGACCTAGGGGACAACTCAAACAGGTCACAGTGCACTCCCATATTAGGCCATCCCCTTGACAAAGAATTCAGGGGATTCGGGAAGTAGGGAGGTGGGGAGGGATCTTGACTCTTGTCTCCTTTGTCCTTTTGTTCAGACAGAGTTGTTTCCACGGCAGACAACTCTGAATTAAAGCATGAACACACAGCAAGCCCCTCAGCCTGTTTTCTTTATACTGTGTGGTTTCTCTAAATGGGGGGAGTGGGGGGGTTCACACTGTCCTCCTCTGGCACAGGGGTCACAACACTTGCGCAGGAAAAAGCCAGGCAGGCAGCCATCGTCTCTGACGTGCAGGTAAGCAGAGAGCTGCGTGGTGCTGGGGCACCACTGCCCTCCTGGGCTCAGGCACAGGGTCTGGAACCACCTCCCCCCACCCCCACATGGCACACCCAGCTGGGCACTGTGAGCGCATCGCGTCACATCCGCCCGGCAGCCCCTGAAGTGGCTTCTCATTCCCACTCTGCAGAAGCAGAAGCAGCCACAGTCACATGGGCCAGTGCTCCCTCTGCCAGCCCCGCTGCCCCACAGTTCCACCCTGTCCCCACAGTTCCATCCTGTCCCCGGTTCCAGTCATCCCTGCGCCAGGCTGGTAGGCAGCATGTGACAGAGGCAGAGCCAAATCATGGCTCTCAGAGGCCATGCGTAGAAAAGACCCTGGCCTCCCCACTGTTTGAGAGAAAACTGGCACGTCAGGGGACCAGGATTCCAAAATTCGCAGTTACTTTTTTATTATTTTTGATAGTTTTTTGGTGAATCAATTACCTTTGAGGACAGGATTTTGTTTAAAATCAAATCTTTATTCAAAAGATAATCAAGGCTGAGAACTTCCACAGTCTATTACAAAGAGCAAGTCCACGCAAGGAAAAAGCTCTCACAAAGAATGTCACTCTGGTCTCTTAAAATGTATAACTGTTTTCCTGGTAGAGCAAAATCTTGAAAGGGGCCCAATTGCAACTTTAAGAAGTGTTTAGGCAGCCTGCCTACGTGGCCAGCATTTAAACCAGCGCCAGAGAATCGGCTGCCTGTGGGCCTTGCCTGAGCCTCAGCCCAGCTTGGAGTCTGAGGCTCCAAGGAGGCCTGTGTTTATAAACGACATACCCACACCATCCTGTGGTCACCCTCCTAGACATGCCCCCTTCAAGGCAACCCCCACCTTAGGCAGCAGGCCAGCTGCAACCCATAGTCGGAGGGTGGTTGCCCTTGGCCACAGGAGGGTGGGAGGCCTGCCCTGCCCTCTGGTGGCTTCAGACATCTGGGATGGAGTGGTCCATGGTGTGGCGGAGCAGCACTGGAGACAACCTGGGTACAGCAACAACGGTGGCCAAGTTGGCAGCTCCTTCTCTCCGCCCTCCAGCACCCCCCATCCCCTTCTGAGCCAGTGCATCCATGTGGGCCCTCACTCCCAGTTCTAAGACTTACAAATCTCCAGAAGCCACAGGCTACCTTGGAGGGAGGGGAGGGGAAGGGAGGATGGAGCTGGCTGGGCCTGTGCCCTGTGTCAGGGCTGAGAAGGTGGGGGTGGCCGAGCCCAGGTGCAGCCAGGAGACAGGGAGGTGAGGGGATGGCAGGAGAGGGGTGCAGCCTTACTTTTTGACCATGTGCTCGTAGATCACAGCGGGGATGATGGTCAGAGTGACAACATTCCCAGCTGTGGCCAGAATCTCCATGATCTGTTTGTCCTAGAGAGGAGGCAAGTGGGCAATCACCCTAAGGATTGGGGACCAGGGGCAACTCTGCAGGCCCCTCTGTGAAAGGTCAGCATGGCCACTGCTGGAGGATACCACAGACGCCTGACTGCAGGGCAGGGCTGCCTCGGACTCCGAGCCTGTCAGACAAGGGTCCCAGCAGACTCCTAGATAAGGCCTTCCTTGAATGAGAACACGGGCCTCCCACCTGAGGATCTCCTTGGTCAAATGAGCATGTGCTTCCCACCCTCAGCTTGAAGGCCAGTGGAGTGGACCTGATGCATAACAGGGCCTCATCAATGTGATTCTCCTCCCCCTTTCAAGGGCTCTCAGACACCCACCAGGCCCACGTTTGCTATCCGATATCCGTGGCCCCAGTCACATTTGGATTCTGGCCTCAACGCATAAAGAGAATCCTCTTCCTGTAGGTGGTATTGAGTGCACCCATCCACCCTCTGGCTCCTGCTGCCGTCAGGGCCACAAGGGTCCTCCTCCTCTTACATCCTCTTAGATCTGCTTGTTTGGTAAAAAGAGAGGCCTGCAAACACCACATAGATCATGGGAAGAAAAAGAAACTAAAAGTCTCTAGGCAAAGTGTGCCAGGTGGTCCAAACACTAATGCTGTGGCCACAGAAGAGCCTCTGGCCCTTACTCAGAGGCTAGTGACCCTTACTTTACACATGTACGTAATCTGGTTATGTGTTTTCTTGGTTGTTCCAAAATAAATGAGAGAGGATATGCTAGACAGGACTAGTGATGGCCACAGGTGGAAATAAACTTTGAAAAGACAAATGATCTCAAGAAGTATGGCTGGCTGGGACAAACCCAGTTCTGAAGAGCCTGACAACCCTATGGATTTCTGAATAACAATTTTCTAAAACATTCCTACTTCTGAACATGATCCACTATGCAAACAACAGTGCCATACAGAGCAAGGAAGTGTCCATGCAGCCAGCAGCCACCTGGGTGGGTGCCTGTGAACTCTACACACTCCTAATCCTGTCATGCCTCTGGTCTCCATGTGTCAGTAGCAATAGCTATTATTTATTAAGCACCTACTATATGCCTGGCACTGTGCTCAGAGCTCTAAGCACACTTTTTTTTTTTTTTTTTTTTTTTTTAGAAAGGGTCTCTCTGTTGCCCAGGCTGGAGTGCAGCGGCATGATCACAGCTCACTGCAGCCTTGACCTCCCAGGCTCAAGTGGTCCTCCCACCTTGGCCTCCTGAGTAGCTGGGACTTGGCTAATTTTTTAGTTTTTTTTTTTTTTTTTGTAGAAAGAGGATCTCACATTGCCCAGGCTGGTCTCGAATTCCCGGGCTCAAGTGATCCTCTTGCTTTGGCCTCCCAAAGCACTGGGATTACAGACGTGAGTCGCCGCACCCAGCCCTACCAACACTGTCTTACTAAATCCTCACAGCAACCTTAGGATGAGGACGCTGAGGCTCAGCTGCCCACAGACCTGAGCCCTCCCACCAGCCCGCGATCCCTCCCTGGCGCAGCCACCAGCCTACCTTCAGCCCGATGACATTCTGCCCATTCACCTCACACACATAGTGGTTGGTGAGGAGCCCGTTGCGGGCCGCAGAGCTCCCTTTGACCAAAGAGACGACCTTCCCCTTCTTGATCATGAAGCCGACATGGCCCGTGCTGTCCTTGTGCATGGTGACAGTCCGCTGGAACGGCCTGGGAGGAGGGACAGTGAGCTGGCCTGGGGACGTGGCTGGGGTCAGACGGAGAAGCTGCCCAGGCCTGGCTACTCACCTGTCCCGAACCACCATGACGATCTTCTCAGCTGATGCCCTCTTCACCACCCGATGGGCTTTGTGCGAGCTCCACCCGGCACAGTCACAGCCGTCAATCTGCAGGATCTGGTCCCCAAAGCGCAGCCCCACCAGGGATGCAGGGGTGTTGGCCTGGACCAATTGCACAAAGAGCCCCTGGGGGAGGCAGGGCCCCAGAGTCAGCGTCCCTGGCCCACCCTGGGCCGGGATCCCTCTTCCAAGCTGTTGTTTTCCTCCTGATACTCTGGGAGCCTACAGTGTCCCAGGGGCACAGCTCTGCATGGCAGGCACCAAGGTTACCCCATTTTCCTGGGGAGGAAACACTCTAGGCCGCATAGTTAAGCAGGAGGTGAGTCAGGATTTCAACCCTGGCCCGAGGCTGCACCCGCAAACACTCTACTGTACCATTCACAAAGGCATGGGCTTCCCTGGAGTCCGCTGCCTACACCGTCGCCTGGAAGCTAGATGCCCTGGGCAGTGAAAGGCAGGTGGGAAAGGAGGCTCCTTCGAGCGACAGGGGCCCGTGGAGAGGGCGGTGGAGGGCCCTGCGCAACCCAGAACCAGCCCCGCCCGGGCATCGGGGCAGAGGGACAGGGAGCGAGGGCCTCGCCGCTGGGGTTAGGAGGCCCACCTTACTGTGGATGGGACCTCTGAGCTCTGAGGCCTGGCGGGAGGGCGGGTGCAGCTCGGGGCTCCTCTTCCCGCCCAGCCCCCGCACCCTACCTGGTCGACTGTCCGCAGCCTCAGCCCTGTCTTGCCGCGCTCGTCCTTGCACAGGTGGATCTCGCGCACCCCGGGCTTGATCTCCGCTCGCCGCACGCCCAGGCTGTACCCGGACACCGGTGCCACCACCTGGCCGGGCCCAGGGCCCGAAGCCGCTGTCTGCAGACACCAGGGAGCAGGGGGTCAGCCTGGCCCGTAGGGACCCTGTGCCTCAGGAGACACTGGGGTGGGGGTAGGGCTGGGGAAAGGATGGAGCGGTCCCGGGTCCCACCACATCCCCAGTCCACACTTCTCCCCTAGGTCAGGGAGGAGACGTGGCTCCATGCGGCCACTAGAGGGCGTCAAAGTCCATGACCCTAAAAAGCCAGGGGCATGGCGAGAGAAGGGGCGAGGATACAGAAAGAGGCCCTTCATTCTCCGAGGGAAGTTGGTAGGAGGAAGACTCCTTTAAAATCCACTTAAACCCCAGTGTGTGATGCTCTCCTCCCTGTGTCCATGTGTTCTCATTGTTCAACACCCATCTATGAGTGAGAACATGCGGTGTTTCATTTTCTGTTCTTGCGTCAGTTTGCTGAGAATGATGGTTTAAAAAAAAATCCACTTAAAATAGAAAAAGTCACAGTAAACAGTGAGCAGCAGGGGATAAAACTACTGGATTTTTGTCTTAACAAATGTAAAAATATAAACATTAATGATGCAGAAAAAGGCAAGGAACTTCACTCTCCCACCACTGTTAAAGATGGTACTGGACGACCTAGCCAGCGCAACAGGCAAGAAAAGAGGGGAAGTCACACAGATCGGGAGAGAAGAAATAAAACGGTCCCTAGCTATAGATGGCATGATGGTCTGCTAGAAAATTCCAAAGAATCTACAAATACACTCCTAGATCAAATAAAGAAGTTTAGCAAGGTCCTGGGATGCAGAGTTAGCATATAAAATGTTAATCGTATTCTCAGCCTCCCAAAGTGCTGGGATTACAGGCATGCCCATCACACCTGGTAGCAGTTCCTTTAAAAAATTTAAACATACATTTATCATACAGCCTAGCAATTGCACTTTGGGCATTTATCCCAGAGAGATGAAAATGTTATGTCTATACAAAACCCTGTATACGAATAGCTTTGTTTATAACTACCAAAAACTGAGAACAACGAAACTATTCTTCAACAGGTTAAACAAATCCTGGTACATCTGCATCATGGAATACTACTGAGCAGTAAAAAGGAATGAACGATTATTGACACACGCCACAGCCTGGATGGATCTAGAGGGTTTTGTGCTGAGTGAAAAAGCCAACCTCAAATAGTCACATACTGGATGATTCCACTTATATAACATTCTGAAATGACAAAATTACAGAGACAGAAAACAGACGCCTGTTTGCCAGTGGTTAGGGAGGGTGGCAAGCAGACAGGCACGACTATACAGAAGCAGAGGTGGTTGTGTGATGAACTAGTTCTGTGTAGATTGCAGTGCTGGTTACATGAATCTACACACTGATGAAATGACAGAGAACTGGAGACACACATTATACCCGCGTAAGACTCCTGGTTTTGACAGTATACCATAGCTATGGAAAACGCAACCATTGAGGAAACCGGCTGAAGGGTGCAAATGACTTCTCTGTACTCACTTTTCATCTTCCTGGGAATCTACTGTTTAACAATAAACAGTTAAAAGCCGACCCCGAGCGGTGACTCACGCCCATAATCCCAGCACTTTGGGAGGCTGAGGCAGGTGGATCACGAGGTCCAGAGATTGAGACCATCCTGTCTAACATGGTGAAACCCCATCTCTACTAAAAATACAAAAATAGTTAGCTGAGCGTGGTGGCATGCACCTGTAGTTTCAGCTACTCGGCAGGTTGAGGTGGGAGAATCACTTGAACCCAGGAGGCAAAGGTTGCAGTGAGCCGAGATTGCGCCACTGCGCTCCAACCTGGGCGACACAGTGAGACTCTGTCTCAAAGAACAAAAAAAGTTAAAAGCCATAAACAATTTAAAATTATAAAAATGTATTTATCATCTTATATTTGTATCAAAATTAAGGTTAAAGGTTGAATGCATTTATGTCCTAATTATTGGAACAAAGGATGGTGACAGTGGGGACTGCCTACAGCAGGACCTTCTTTGCTTCATGTCTGCCTTTCACAGCATGACCATGAAGGGGGCCATCGTGGAGAAACACCTCAGGGTGCCACCAGTCCTTCTCAGGGTCCCACATGGCCTCATCCTTGTCAAATTTCTCCTGTCAGATTCTCACTTTGGCAGTGGCTTTGTACGCATCTGTGACAGTTCTCCAACCTCACTTGCATCAACTTCATGAAACTCCCCAGCCTTGGCAAGCTTGCAGTTCGTACTTTCAGTTTCATAGGCTCGGGATGAGCCCAGCAGGAAAGACTGACAGGTGGGACTCAGGGATGCTAGAGCGAAGTGGCAAGGGGCTTAGGTGGGGACTGGTTCTGCAGGTGAATACCTTTTCGTAGCGAATATTTCTGATACGGTGTCTTTTTCTCCCAGAAGCCGCGGAAAGCAGGATCAAGGGGATTCCTTCTTTCCACGGCTTCAGGGAGAAAAAGGGGACCAGAGCTGGGTGGCAGCCTCCTGCCCTCTTGGCTCTGCTTATCCATGCAGGCAGCCTTGTTTTCGATGCCCCCAGGGTCATGCTGGGTTTAAGGGCCTCCCTTCTCATCCAGCTCAGGCCAAGGTCAAAGGGCAAGCCCTGGTTCCCCAGCCCCAAGGCTTGTGGAAAGATCTGAAACCGTGAAAGCTCACAGTGCTTTTCATGAAGCCTCAAAATTAACAGTGCCATCAAGAAACAGCCACCAGCGTGCTGAGGAGAGAGGAGGTCTGAGCACAGAGAGAAAGAAGGTCTGCTGAGTGGCAAGACCAGGAAAGAGGGAGGATTGGGATGTTCTGTGCCCGCAGCAGGCGGAAGCCAAATACGTACACTGTCATCCTCTAGAATCTGAAGCAGGCTCTGCTGGACTTCTTGGCTGGAGAGGGAAAGACCCATATAATTTTCCAATTCCGCCAAGTTTGGATACAAAACTGATGGGGAAGGAAGGAAGAAGAGATGTGTCATTCGAGGGCATGTGCTTCCCCACACCCGCCTGGCTCCCTGTGGCTGCTCATTTTGATTAAGAAATGGGGCCTGGGAATGGTGTTTATTTCCAAGAGTGCAGGGTATCCCAGGAACACTCGCTGGTGAACGCTCCTCAAAGGGCCCAGGTGCAGGGTGGGACACTGAGTCCTCATGCACCACTTTGCTATTCAACTCCACTGACTGTGTTTGGCACCCAGAAATCTCTGCACCCCTCAGTGAACGGTTCCCACCAGGACTGACAGAGTCCTAATCCCTTCTTGTAAGGAGTTGTGTCCTTATAAGAAGTGACGACAGAGGGGCAGGTGCTCTCATGTGCTCTCTCTCTCTGTCTCTCTCTCTCTCTCTGTCTCTCTCTCTCTCTCTGTCTCTGTCTCTCTCTCTCTCTCTCTCTCTCTCTCGTGTTCTCTCTCTCACCCCACCCCCTCCCCTAAGCAAGTGCACTGAGAAAAGCCCATGTAAGGACTCAGCCAGAAGGTGGCAATCTGCAAGCTGGGAAGGGAGCCCTCACTAGAAACCGATTTGGCCAGAACTTTGATCTTGCGCTTCCAGCCTCCAGAGCTGTGGGAATATACATTTCTGCTGTTGAAGCCATCCAGCCTATGGTATTTTGTTATGGCAGCCTGAGCTGAATAAGGTAAGTGGGGTTCTGGCCCCTTCTCTCTTGAGGTGCTATCTGCCATCCACTTCTCCCTCACCTGCCCCTACCCCAGGCCAGCCACAGTTCCAGCAAGGAAGTCTGGCAAGTGTGGTATTTCATTCTTGGGGTCACATGAGATTGGGTCACCAGAATAGTGCTGACATGCTAAATTGAGGTGACTCAAATTGTTTATTTAGACAGAGGCCCCCACAAATGATATCATATTCTCAAGGGAGCCTTGCTGGGGGCATCAGAGAAGCCCCAGCTTCCCTAACTCTGGGTTGGGTTTGGAAAGATAAACAGGAGTTCGCTAGGCCATCGAGGAGGGAGGCAGCAGCATGGGCACAGGCTCTGGGAGGCGAAGTGACTCAGCCCAGATGACCCGGGCAGTAAGAGGTGGGTAGCAACTGGAAGCCTGGTCCTCTCCTCCGCCGTGTTGAGTCATAACCTAGGAGCCTCCCATAACTTTGGCATTGCCAAGCTTCCCTGATGACCTCTTCCCTGAACAGACTAAGCACCCAGGAGCCCCCCAACCCAGCTCTCTCACCTGGTGTTGGGGAAATGTCTGCTGCCTGGACTGGCAGGGCTGGCATCTTGGGTGAGGCTCTGGCCTGGGCCTAGGGAGGGGCAGGGAGCACTGGTCAGCTGTGGCCAGGACCCCAGGAACCCCAGAGCCTGGAGCTCCACGAGGCCAGGGTCTGGGCATCAGGTACGTGAGTGGGCCTGGGGTGTGGAGGTGAGTGTCCACCAACCCTCAGGGCTCAAGTTCACGTAAATGTGGCCTCTGCAGATGTGTCTTTTCCTGGGAGGAAGTTCTGAGGACTGTGACCCACCATATGCCACCACCCGGAAGAACATCAAGGCCCATCTCCCAATCAAATTCTCAGTTGAGAAGTTCCAAATTCTCAAAACCCACTGGAACCACAGAGTGTGGGAGGGAGGGACAGGGGAGCTCTGGGGGCTGAACAGGCCGGTCCCCACGCCCAGAGTCTTGTTTCCTCTGAAAGCCTGCCTCAGAGCATGGGGCCTGCCCATCCTGGACGGAGGGGAGCTGGGACTGGGCAGGACAGAGCGGGCATGAAAAAGGCATGTGTGCAGCTGCTTGGTCTCTTCCATTCTCGCTGTAACGCCATTGGCACTGCCCCCTGGATGCCTTCTCTGCCCAGCAGGCCCTGCAGTGGAGACCTACATGCCCTGAGGCCTACAGGAATCTCCAAGTGGCCCCAATACCCAGCACCTTCCAGGGTAATCCCCAAGGTCCCCTTCAGGGAGTCCAGGCCAACAGGGCCTGGTGACTTACCTGAATGGCTTGGTCCACTTTTAGGTCCTCCAGAGATGGGTACAGGGACGACATGGCTGCTTCTCGGAACACCCTGCAGAGCGCAGAGGTGAGGAGGGATGAGGACGCAGCTCGCGCCCCCTTGAGAGGAGGCACAGATGTCCGCAACAGCAAGCGGGTTGGAAGTTAATATTTAAATAGAAAGGCAGCAGGGCACTTAGAATCCCTCCTGGAACTCTGCACCGAATTCCCGCTCGATATTGGAGCTCTGCTGTATTCCACCCATCTCCAGCCTCACTGTCAACTTTTAATCTTGGCCACAGTGAAGTAAGACCAGTAGGAAATTTATAAAGACTCTCACACAAACTGTAGCAGAACGTAGCCACTCAACAGAGCACTGCTCAGAGGGAGGCGGGAATCGGGGGTGGAGAGGCACCATGAACATTCATTTACTAAACACCTTCTCATTGTCCCAGGGAAAATCAGCAGGGCCTCTGAGCAAGGTGCCCTGAGAAACTGAAAGGAATGATGAGCTCTCAAGACATGTTTTATTTCCTTCCTGACGAAATGTGGGGAAGCAGTCTGCCTTTCTGGGTTCCCTCCTTTACCCACTAACCACTGGCTCTGTCACTCCTCCAGGCTTCACTGAGGCAGTCTACTCCAATGGAGCCCCTCTTGGTCACGCTCAGTTCCTGTGGGACAGGCCTCCCCTGGCTCCCAGGCAGCACGGTCACTGCCCCTGGGACAGTGCTGGGCTGAACTTCAGTCTCCCGCCTGAACTCACTAATTGTCCTGACTGAAGTTCCGAGGGGTCAAAGTGTGTCCTGTTCACTCCATTGAACCCACATGTGACAGGTACACATGATAAAGGCATGCCTGCTGGCGGCACAGGAAACTGAGGGGCCTGCGCTGGGGTGATGTGACTTCACTCATAAGGGCAGGAGCTCTGTCCTGTTCACACTCGATCCTTTCCCACCATGACACTGCCCAGCACACGTATGCTAGCAAAAATTATTTGACTGAATAAATCAGTGGCTTTCCAAGGAACAGATTGGAAATTTGTGCGGGTATTTTTGGGTGTCAGAAGACTGAGGGGACAGTCATATCCCTGGGGGGGGGCAGGATATGAAACTCCTGTAATGGATGAGACAGTCCGTTACAGTCACCACAACAAATGGTCTTGTCCCACACAACTTTCAGATCAAACCTTCAAGTAGGCCAAAAATCTGTTATAATTGGTTGTATATACAATCACAGTGAATTTTCCCCTAGTTTTAATACACACGAGATTGTCTGGAAATGCATACACTAGGTTAGTTGTGGGGAGTTACACTTTGCTCACCATTCTAGAAAATCACTGCCCACCCTGCTCACCACGGGTGAGTCACTGGAACAGCAGGCCCATGTCTGTGCTCATGTGTAGCTGTCACAGTGGCTCCACGCTTCTATACAAATATATTTAGCCTTTGATTCAAGATGTCAGCTATAAACTGTTGGCAAAATCCAGCTGAATATTCTCTTCTAGTAAATCTAAGCTGACTCCTACGTTAGGTATAAACATGATCGGGTGTAAGCCAGCCTCAGCTTTTACAAAGTGAAATGCATATTCTTTTATTGGAAATTGCTTTCATTTCCCTGACTTCTCCTTTATAAAGATAGGGCATCATATTGATTTTTTTACCCGAGGGAACCATCACCTAGGCTACAGCCTCGGGACAAACCTGCCCCTTCTCTTGCCCTCAATTTCCTGCTTTGGGAAATAGGAGCCACGAGGCACAAACTCCATCTACTGCGCAAGAGGAGAGAGGGCCAACACAACAGTCCCTAGGGCCTGCCTCCACCCTGGCCTCAGTTTCCCATTCGTCACATCGTTCCATGATCTCGAAACGACTGCAATCCCCACCGCCGCCCCAAACCAGCCGGAAGCGACTTCTCCCAGTTGCTGCAGGTTACGGCGGTTGCTAAGGGCTACGGCGCCTGTGCAGAAACCCCGCCAAGGGACGCAGCAGCGTCTAGAGCGCATGCGTCTCGCCCACCCAGACTCAGGCGCGGCTAGGGGAGACTCCCATGATCCCTGGCGGCCGCGGAGTGGAAAATGGCAGCCTCCATGCCGCGTGGGTTGTTGCTCGGGTGGGTTACTAGAGTCCACCCGGCCTTGTGCTTTCTCTGGGCACCCGTAGCTGGCGCCGGCATCCACAAAAATAGATCAGGTAAAGCAGCAGAGTAAGGGATAGGAAGGCTCGGTCGGGCTCTGCGGCCCCTCTTTACCGGGTTGGAGGCTGCGAGGGTGAAATCGAGCTTTAAACTCCCTTGGCCTCTGAACACCGTTTGTAGCCTCTGAAGGAGGAGGACTTATAAGATTCTGTACTAAGGCAGCCGTGGGAAAGGAGGAGAAACAGGTCGACCCGTGAGCTCCAGGCTGCTCTTGCGCGCCCTTTCATTTCGGAGGCGTCAGGTCCCAAGGTATTTCCTACTAATTGTGACGTCACCCTTCCTCCCACCCTCTCACCCGTTTCTTGTCTGGCAGTGACTTCTGACCCGGTGCTAAGCTAAAAAGGCCCCGCCCTATCCTACGCAGAGTCACCTCGGGTCCCACCCACCAGTGACTGATTGGGCCTCTGCTGCCTAGGGAAGGGTTCTTGGCTTGGCCCGGCAAATCATTTCCCACAGCAAAATCAGACCGAAAGCCAGTTATGAGGGACTCAGACAGTTGGGTCTGGCGTATAGGAAAAAGACTAGGGCAATCTGGAAGGTCTCCTGGAGGGAGGAAGAAGACTCTGACTGGGCCATGTAGGATGGATATTCAAGTGGGTGGGAAGAGAGTGCTGTTCCAGGGACAGGGAGGCCCGGGCCTGAGAGTCTAGTTGCCTTCTGGATCCCGTTCACCTCCTGCAGGTTATCCAAACTGGACTCAATTCTCCCCAGCAGCTGCTGCGCCTCCACAGCAGTCCCACTAAATCCACCCAGGGCTGTGCCAGAAATCTGGGAGTTATCCTCAGCTCCTCCCTTTCCCTTCTGAAACCATACCTAGTTCTTGCCCTTAAATTTCTGTGACCTGACTTCTGGTAATGTTTGTAATCTCACCACCTCGCTCTTTGCCACATTCATCATGAAATTCATTTCTTCCAAACTACTTTAGATTGAGTCCTAAAACTCAGCCTGCTAGTTCATGCCTCCATGCATTTGCAGGTGCTATTCCCTCTGTCTTAAATGTCATTCATGCCTTCTCTCTTTTCCTTTTGTGAACTCTTTTTTCCTCCAATTCAAAGCTTTCCCCCACAACCACATGTACCCATGGAGATTGGCAAGCCTCCCTTCTGTAGACTACACCATTTCTTATATTTGCCTCTTCATCATTCATTCCACAAATGTTTATTAATCACCTATTGTGAGCAAGGCCTTCTGCATTTCCTGGGTTGGAGTTCCACTGTGCTGTGTTTGTTTGCTCATCTCCCTCATTGGTCAGGAAATGTCACTCATTTGTTAACCCCCAGTGCTGTGCACAGTGCCTGGCACACAACAGGTGTCCTGTTACTATTTCTGCAAGGAGTGGAAAAGCAAGCACAGAGAGAAGAGAAAGCCTGATATCCTAAATATACAGACTTTCTTCCCATGCTTGTCTGTGTTTGCAATCACTAAGTAGAAAATCCTCCGAAGAATTACCTGGGCCTAGAAAGGGAGTGAAAATAAAGGCTGCCTGGCTCCTATAATCTGACAATGGAAGTTTGCTCAGTTCTGTGCTGACGGCTTCCCGCAAGTAATTAACTCCTCTGAAAGGAAAAGAACCCACCTAACTCCTCTCTCCCAGAGGAATTTTCCTCTCCCACAGCACTTTCCAGATTTCTATCCCTGAGCTTCTGTACTTTTTGATATTATAAGCAATAACAACACCCACAACAAACCAATAGTTGGGCTTTGGAGATCAGCAGGGCTGACAAGGGGACTTCAGCCCCCATCTTTGAACTTAGAGTGAGAACACTCCTTTGGAACACTTTGTTCCAAAGAGCTGAAGCAATGGGACTCCCACTCGTTCCTGTGGACAGCTCATCCATCCTTTACAAGACAGCGCGCAGGAGGGAAGCGTGGGTTAGAGCGTCAGAGGAATAGCTCCTGGAAGGCCAAATTAGCCCAGGGATATGGTGAGTCGGAGTGAAAGAAGCTGTTGCTAGGCCACCAGCATGTACCCCTGTTCCTCCTCTTGGGGCTGCACTGCCTGCTGGAGAAAAGCTGTGACTTCCTCAAGCAGACACACCTGAAGCCACCCTCCGGGGGGGCAGGGTTCAGACTGACTGCTTCTGACTTGTGAGAGCACGGCATAGGCAAGTCCCTTTTGAATGCCATTTCTTCCTTTGTAATCTGGATAACAATACTTGCATCATAGTTATCTGGAGATTGAACGATTTTAAAAAAGAGGTAAGATGTGTATGAAAAGCATTTAGCACAGTACCTGGCACATAATAGGCATTCAGTAAAAGTTAGCTGTTTATTCATTGTTTCAACACTTACTTACTGAGCACCTACTAAGTCTGAGTACTGTTCTAGGTGTCAGCAGTGAAAGGAAGAATTGGTCCCCAAATGTACTTTTTTGGGGGAGGAGCTGGATAAATAGGCTCTGTGACTTTATGTGCTGTTAGATGGTAGGAGGCACTGCGGAGAAAACAGCAGGATGGAGGGTTGTGTCAGGTTCAGAAGCCTTGCTGGCGGGCTGGGGTGACTTTTGAGGAAAGGCCTAAAGGGGTAGGGAAGAGCCTTTCAGGCTGACGGCATGGCCATTGCGGAGGCCCTCAGGTGGGAGTTGGTGTTGTGTTTAGAGAGCATCTCACCAGTGAGAAGCTGTTCAGAGAGGGAGTAAGGAGGAGTAGTGGGGAGGAGGCTGGAGAAGTGAGAGAGGCCAGATCCCGGAGGGCCTGGAGGCCATGATGAGGACACTGGCATTTACTGTAGTGAGGTGGTAGCCACTGGGGGATTTGAGCAGCAGAGTGCCAAGTTCCAGGGGCTATTTTAACAGCCTTCCTCTGGCTGATGTTTGGAGGACAGGCTACGGAGCAGGAGTGGGAGCAGGAGTCCAGGTGGGGAGTGATGGTGGTGGAATTGTCATGAGCTTGGGCCACTGTATGTGAAGCCACCTGTCCAGTGCCCACCCAGCCCATAGTAGGCTCATTTCCTGCCCCATTTTCTGAGGCCCTGCTGAGGAGGGCGTGCACTGGCTCCTTGTGTCCAGTATGTCATTCCATTTTCCCGACTTTGTGGGCTCTTTTCAGTCTCCAGATGAAGCAGCCAGTTTTTAGAAAGGTGAAGCCCCTGGCGTAGTTCCCCAGCAGTTGTTTCAGTGCTATAGCAGGAGGGTTTCTTGATAGAAACAGCTTCAAGCCAGAGAATGAGGCCTGGGCTATGGAGTCCTTGGGGGAAATGGGCTTTTTGCCTGCCTGCAGCTTCTGGTTTCAGCTGGAATTGGCCTTTCAGGGAGCAAAATGTGGGTCTCACCTCCTTGAGTACAGTCATGGGCAGTCAGGAAGCACTGGGGGCCTCATGATGTCTGGGTGAAGAAAATCACTCAGCCCTCAATCAAACCTGGCCCAGGGCTGGGATCAGAAGAAGAAACCCCACTTCATGCTTGACTCCTGGAGTGAAGCGCTTCGAAAGGAAGCTGCCTGGGAAATCCCAGAAGGGAAGCGGCAGGGAGGGAAGGAGACAGGATGAGAGCAGGTCTCACTCATCCCAGTCCCAGCCAGGATCGGGTCAGGACCCCCAGCGCTTACCTGCAGGCTAGGTGCTCCTCCACGTCCTTCTCCAGCTGCTGCTGAATCTGTTTCCCTTCCTGGAAGGTAGCCGTGTCTCAGCTGGCTTCGTGCTCTGGGAAGGGTAGTGCCCGTCCCCTGTTCAGCTGACTCACCTTGGACTGGGTTGGGCACAGGTGAGGCCTGTGACTGGGTAAACAAGGCACCTGCCAGCCCAGAGGAGGCCTTTGGCCTTAGTCTAGATTTGGAGGTAGGATTAAGGCCCTCACAGCTGCTGTTGACAGGGTTATGAACCAAGACTTCTTGGCCTTTTCTTAAATAGCTCTAAATGTGGGTTGGACACCTAGTCCTGCGGATCGGGGAAGGCAGCGGACTAGAGGGTGGTTTGTGATAGGTATCTAGGGGTCTAGTCCAGGCTATTCAAAAGTGGCCAGACCCTGTGACCCAGCATTTCTTCTTGGAATTTGTTACAGTGAAGTCTCAGGGCCCATCCATCATTACTGCTTCTGATAAGGAAAATGGAGAAATCCCAAATGCCTCTGCTTAGTAAATCATTATCTGCGGAAGATCACAAAGCTATTAAAGTCATTTAAGGAAGAAGCTGTGAGGAAATATTTCTGAGATTCTGGTGAGATATTGAAAAATCAATATTGTGAATCTCTTGTTGCATTTTCCTTTCCCTTTTCGTAAAGTGGACGTGCGTTGAAAGCAGTCGAGGAGGACATACGCTAAAATGCTGAGTATCTCTGGATGGTGGTGTTGGGGTTTTCAGTTTGTACTTTTGTGTGTTCCAAAGTGATGTTTTTTTGTTTGTTTGTTTGTTTGTTTTAAAGTCATGACTTTTGTAAGGGGGAAGCAATTAAGTTAAATTATTTTAACGGGAATTTAGATTAGTTGTCTCCTGGGAGCAAAACTGAGGAACTGTGTGCTGAAGTGGAGATATTTTTTTTTTATGGCACATTTTTTGGTGTCTTAAATTTTGAAAAGATTAAATGTACTACTTATTCCAAAAATAATCATATAAATTTAAACAGAAAAGGAGGAAGAATTTAGTTAAGATCCTGGTGGGTTTGGTTGGACAAGGGTGCCTGTCCCATTGGGTGCCTGGAGAGGGACAGGGCGCCTGGAGAGGGACAGGGTGCCTGGAGAGGGACAGGGGACCCACGTGCTGGGCAGTCCCCTGAGGAGTGATGGTGTACACACTTAGGGTGTGTCAGTATCTGGGCTGCCCGCCAGGCCGTGGAGGCCCACGCCACAGTCCCCATGACCCACCGGGCAGAGTTGCACTAGCCTTGGATGTCAGATCTTGTGACTACCTACGAAGAGCTTACAGCCCAGAGTCCCACACAGGAAACACGCAATAGGAACAGTAACAAGAAAGACATTTGCCACTCCCAGAGAGCACAGGGATACTGCCTCTGGTATTTTAAAGGCATTATCTCAATGGCTCCTCATACCTTCCCTGCAGAGTGTGACTCACACCATTCCTATAGGTGGGGAAACTGAGGCACAGGGACAGTTTCTCTCTCAGGTTAGCTGGAAAGTGGCCCAAGGCCATGCCTCCTCTTCTATGGGACATGCTGTTTCAGAAAGCTAAGGCGTGGAGGCATACCTCATTGTAAGCCACGTGGGCCTAAAGCTGAGGTAATTTGGGTGATAGACCCACCATAGGTCAGGTCTCCAAGGCCAAAGCAAAGTGAAAAATAGAGACCCTAATTGAACCAAGCTGCTCCTCCCCTACCTCACTTCATTCAGTCATGACCTGAAAGGGCCTTTAGAGAAGAGAGAGGAGGAAGCAATTCCTTCTGGGTGAGGGGCTTGCCTGTGGTCCCAGCATGTCAGCGTGGAGCCCAGGTCCCCTAACTCCCATCTATTGAATACATACAGGGACTCTCTTTCTCTTCCCTGGTTTTCTAGTTGCCACCCATCGCTGACTTCCAGCCACGTGGAAATACCTTCCATTGGGCATGCCCTTGCTCGAATGCCTCAGTGGCCCCCTCCTGCTTCAGGATCTGGACTAAACTCCCAGGGCTGACAAGGAGACCTCCACAGCCCACTCCCTTTACTACCTCCTCAACATTTCCCCTGCACCTCTGCCTCAGCTGGACCGGGAGCCCCACCATTCTTGCCGCACCGCACACCCACTTCCCACTTGCCCTGACTCCATACTTTTGCCTGTGCTGCTGCCGCCCCTGGAACACCTTCTCCTGCCCCCACCCACCCACCTCACCAAATCCACCACTGAGCTCCTCCAGGAAGCCTCCTGGATCATCCCCATCCACGTGGCTTTTCCCCTCTGACTCTGGATCAGACTATCTTGTTCCATTCTTTAATAATAATCACTTTATATTTGTGCTTTCCTGTGGCTACTAGTTAGATCCTAAGTTCTTTGAGGGCAGGGCCAAGTTATTAGCTCTGCTTTTGAGATAGCATTTCGCTCTGTTGCCGAGGCTATAGTGCTATAGTGCAATCATGGCTCACTGTAGCCTCGACCTCCCAGGCTCAAGGGATCCTCCTACCTCAGCCTCCCTAGTAGCTGAGACCACAGGTGCACACCACTACACCTGGCTAATTTTTTTTATTTTCTGTAGAGAGAGTTTCGCCATGTTACCCAGACTGGGTCTCAAACTCCTGGGCTCAAGCTATCCACCTGCCTCAGCCTCCCAAAGTGCTGGGATTACAGGCGTGAGCCACCATGCCCAGCTAATGAATCTTTTCAAAATAAAGAGTGGAACCTGTGCTCTGATCAGAATATATGTCTGTTTTGTTTACATTTGTATGAGTAAGTCTAAAACCTTTGCTGGCCAATATACAGCACACACTCAGAAACTCCCTAGTAGCACCCGTGGCCACCTGAGTAATCAACCACTACGTCCTTCCTGCTGAGCCCAGAGGCCTCTCCTGATCCTCTTATAATGCTGCAGGCAGCTACTGTCACCTAGAGTTGGCTCAAGAGGTGAAGTCCCTATGCCATCTGGAATGGGTGCTCCATGATGGCAGGGGCTTGTCTTATCCCTAGGGCCTAGTACTATATCCAGAACACAGCAGCCTCTCAGTACATTTTTTTTTTAAATAGCATCTTGCTCTGTCTGCCAGGCTCAAGTGATCCTCCTGTCTCAGCCTCCCATGATCCTCCTGCCTCAGCCTCCCACAATCCTCCTGCCTCAGCCTCCCAAGTAGCTGGGACCACAGGTGCATGCCACCATGGCTGGCTAATTTTTGTATTTTCTGTAGAGATGGAGTTTTGCCATGTTGCCCAGGCTGGTTTTGATCTCCTGAGCTCAAGGACTCTGTCCACCTTGGCCTCCCAAAGTACTGGGAGTACAGGCGTGAGCCACCATACCTGGCCTCAGTAAATATTGATTGAGTGAATAAATGACCCTCCTAGAAAAGTCAATCACAGTTAGAAACTTAAATGGCTGACCCTTATTTAAAAGATGGGTTGGGCTTGGGCATCAGATGTAAGGTTGCACACATTACTAAACCTCTCTGAGCTGTGGTTTCCACACCTACCTTCTTCACAGACTTATCCTGAAGCCGAAATGAGGACTAAGCCTAGGACACAGCTGGCATTTAGTAAATGTTACTTTCCTACTTTCTCGTGGCTGCATGTTACAGAAACAGTCATCTGATCGAAATGAAAATGGATAAGCTCTTCGCAGAAGAGAGAATGGAAGCTGGGCAGAGGAGCTTCTCTGCACGCCAACCCTCTGCATGGAATCTGGGTGGTGCAGCAAGACCCTGGCTTATGTCACCAAGCTTTGTTTCTGTTGCTGAATAAGAATAACAGGAAGAGTACCATTTATTGAGTTCCTGCACAATGGGCGCTCTGCTGGGCACTGAGTATACACTGATCTCATCTGTTCACCTAAGTCCCCAGCTTCAGAGTAAAGCACCTTGCCCAAGGTAGCACATCTCGAGAGTGGTAAGGCCAGGCCTTGGCTGTGAACGTCTAGGAGTCTCCTACCCTGGTGCAGCTGAGTCGCAGATTCCTCTTTAAGAAACCCACAAAGAAGTCCTTAGGTGGCAAAAATTTGATCACATGGCCACAAAGAGCTGCATGGAGTCTGGGAAATGGACGGAGTCTATTGTTAGCAGGTTCTGTGCCAGCCTTGCTACAGCATGCTATCCAGCCGCTGCCCTCTCTGGGCCTCAGTCTCCATATTTGGTCAGGGAAGAGTTTGGATGGATTTTCTCTGAGGTTTCCTCTAGCCGTACTAAGGTCCCATAAAGGGCCAACTGCCACTTCCAGTCCCTGCTGAGGCCTGAACATCAAAGATGTCCACTTTGAGCATTTGGTCTCCAGAGACATCCTTCATGCTGTTTCTGAGCTCTGTCTCGTTCTGCTTTTTGGAGATATGTATGAGTTAAGGTAGGCCAGGTTATGCTGCAGCAACAAACAACCCTGAAATCTCAGTGGCTCCTAATAGAAGGTGTCCTTCTCATGCACACTACTATCCACCCAGGGCTGGCAGGGTCCCCATGTCTCCTTACTCCAGGACCCGCAGTGTTGGAGCAGCTGCCATCTCAAAGGCTGTCAGAAGCCACAGCAGAAGGAAAGAGGTCTCTATCTGGCAATTAAGTTCTCCAGCCCTAATGACAAATGTCACTTCTCACACCTTGTTGGCCAGGTTATCCCACCTCCCAATCACAAGGGAGCAGAAAACTGCCATCCCACCACATGCCTGGAAGGCAGAGAGTAGGAAATTAAGGAGGATGACATTTGTGACAACCTCAGGCCTCTGTTCCAGAGTGCCAGCCAGCTGTGATCACCTGTGTCGGGGCAGGGGTAGCAGATGTGACCTGGGAGGCTTCACTGAGCCCTGCTAGGACCTACCTGGAAGTGAGGGGCTAAGAGATGGAAAGATATCTGACGTTCTGGAGCCTGGGTCTGAGGCTGGTCAGTCCAACCTGCCACTGTAGGTAGAATTTCTGTGTTGAAACTGAACCTCCAGTTTGATAGTACTAAGAGGTGGGTTCTTTTGGAAGGTGATTACGTCATTAGAGCAGAGATTAGGGCTCTTATACAAGAGGTCTGAGGGAGCTTTTTTGCCCCTTTACGTGAGGATACAGTGAGAAAATGTAATCTCTGAAACAGAGAGCACCTTGATCTTGATCTGGAGGACTTCCCAACCTCCAGAATTGTGAGCAGTTGTAAATTTCTGTTAATAAATTACCCAGTTTAAAGTAGTTGTTACAGCACACTAAATGGGCTAAGACACAGTCCCAGCAAGGAGCATTAGTTTCCACTTCTGTAAAATTTGGGCAGTATTTCCTAACCTGCAGAATTTTCGTGAAGATGAAGTGGATGAGTAACCGTGGGAAAATGCCTTTCTACTCCCAGCAGCCTTCTATGGAAGGTGTACTTTTCAGCAGAAGACTGCCCAGCTGAGCCCTATGCCGGATTTGGGTGGTCAAATTTGAGAGCAAGAACTTGGCAAAGAGGGGCTTTGGAGAGGCAGTCAGTTTGGAGGGGGCATATTATAAGACTGTGTGCTTACAAAAGCATAATATATTCCTAAGATTTTTGGGGGGTGACTTCATTTGGGACAGTTTTGGGGGAGTTAATGGAGATGGGGGCGACTTAGCCCATGATGGCTTCCCCCATTCAAACCGAAGATGTAGGGGTTCCTGTGGCAATGCACAAGATGGGGGTGCAAAAAGAGGGACAGGAGAAGGAAGGCAGCATGATGGATGGAGGCTGGAGCAGTATAGTGAACCCCAGGGAAAGTCCCCTGGGAGGGTGAAGGCAAGTAGGAGAATACTCTGAGAATAGGGTTAGATTCTGAAGCTGTTGCCTTCCTGTGATGCAAGCCCCAGCTCCTCCTCCCTCAGATCTTCAGTAAACGCCCTCTGTTGACAGGACGTTCGCTCCTGTACAGTGGGCACTCAGCATGCTGCTTTGTGTCATCTGTCATGTCAAAGCAACCTGTGGACACAGAGGTCCTCTCAGCTTCCCTTGGGTGGGGGTGGGAAGAAAGCAGGTCAAAAGCCCAGCCTTGGTGGGAAAGTTAACCAGTACAACCACTGTGGAAAACAGTATGGAGGTTCCTTAAAGAACTAAACGTAGAACTACCATTCAACCCAGCAATCCCATTACTGGGTACCTACCCAAAGGAAAAGAAGTCATTGTGTGGAAAAAAATACATGCACACGCATGTTTATAGCAGCACAATTGGCAACTGCAAAAATATGGGATCAACATAAATGGCCCATCAACCAATGGGTGGATACAGGAAATGTGGTAAATATACACCATAGAATACTACTCAGCCATAAAACGGAACAGAATAATGGCCTCTGCAGCAACTTGGGTGGAGCTGGAGGCCCTTATTCTGAGTGAAGTAACTCAGGAATGGAAAATCAAATATCATATGTTCTTTTTGTTTTTGGAAGGAGTCTCACTGTTGCCCAGACTGGAGTGCAGTGGCGCGATCTCGGCTCACTGCAAACTCCGCCTGCTGGGTTCAAGCAATTCTCCTGTCTCAGCCGCCCGAGTAGCTAGGACTATAGGTGTGCACCACCATGCCTAGCTAACTTTTGTATTTTTAGTAGAGATGGGGTTTCACCACGCTAGCCAGGCTGGTCTCGAACCCTTGACCTCGTGATGTTCTCTAAGTGGCAGCTAAGTTATGAAGATGCAAAGGCATAAGAATGATATAATGAGGCTGGGTGCAGTGGCTCATGCCTGTATTACCAGCACTTTGGGAGGCTGAAGTGGGTGGATCTCAAGGTCAAGAGTTCAAGACCAGCCTGGCCAAGATGGTGAAACCCCGTCTCTACTAAAAATGCAAAAAATTAGCCGGGCGTGGTGGTGGGAACCTGTAATCCCAGCTACTTGGGAGGCTGAGGCAGGGAATTGCTTGAACCTGGGAGGCAGAGGTTACAGTGACCCAAGATTGCACCACTGCACTCCAGCCTGGGTGACAGAGCAAGACTCCCTATCAAAAAAAAAAAAAAAAAACAATAATAATAATATAATGGACTTTGAGGATTCACAGGGGAGGATGGGAGGGGTTGAGGAATTAGAGGCTACATATTGGGTACAGTGTACACTGCTTAGTTGATGGGTGTACCAAAATCTCAGAGCTCACCACTAAAGAACTTAGCCATGTAACCAACACCCACTTGTACCCCAAAAACTACTGAAATTTTTTAAAAGCCTAGCCTTGGTCCTGCCCAGTGCAGAAAGACATGAAGCTATGACTTGGATTTACTCTTCCAAAAGCCTCAAATAGCCAGCCCTGGTCTCTTGACACAGTTCCACTTCTGAGCAGAGAAATAGAAGAGAAGGCAGCAGAAAGACAAGAAAGAAACTCCCCTGAGATCAAGGTCTAGCTCATTAATCTAGGTGAGCATGCCAATTTGGAGATTAGACAAACTAGCCTTGGAGGGGTCAAATGACTCGGTAATGCAGCCAGCCCGTGGCACAGGCAAGGTGAGGAGCCACATCTGCCTTCCTACAGCCACTAGAGAAGGAAAATGGGCACAGAATGGGCAATTCAGTAGCAGAGCCAGGATCCAGCAACCCCAAATCCTGGCTGCCAGCCTGGAAACGTTGCCAGGCTCTTTCACCCACTTTTGGCTTTGGCTCCTTACCGCACCTGTGCCAGTGGCTGGCTGGGGTACTCTGAGTCGCTTGACTCCTCCAGGGCTCAGTCTGAGTAATCTCCAAAATGGCAGGCTCACCTAGATTGACTAGCTAGCTCCTAATCTCAGTGAAGTGTCTATCTTGTCTTTCTGGGGGAAATCTGGGTGTCAGATAGGGAGAGGCAGCATGATCTGGGAAATCTAAGCCCCAGACACTAGAGGTAGAACTGGTCCCCCTGCATCCTGGCTGGAAGCAGCATTTGAAAGCCGATCTTGAGTGAGACAGTAACTGAGGACAGCCATTCTCATGGTTGCGTGTGTGATCTTACTTAACCCTCAGGTGGCTCTGTCAAGTGGGTGCCTTCGTTTTCTCCCATCGAGAAAACACAAGTAGGATTCAGTCTGAAGACTCATAGTTCAGTGCTCCCAACAAGGGGCAGGAGGGGCCTGGCTGAGCACTCTGAAGGTGGAGTGGGGCTGGGTGCCAGAACAGGGATGCTTTCCTGGCTGGCGGGAGCTGCTGCCGCCGTGTTCCGGAGCAGGGCAGAACAGGAAGGCAGAAACAATGGGCAGCCAGCAGTGGCAGGGTGCTGAGGTTCCTGAGCCAGGGGCGGGGAGGCTCAGGCCTGGTCACCGCCAAGGCTGGGGGTGCAAGTTTCCTGTGCAAGAGACTAATAAGATTAGCAGCTAACATTTTTGAGCACTTACTGTATGTCCAGACCTGTGTTAGACACTTTAGATGGGTTAGCCTCATTTTATAGATAAAGAAATTGGGGCACAGAGAGTTTAAATGAAATGCTCAAGGTAGGTAAGAGGTGAAAGATTTGAACTCAGGCAGATTGGCTCCAGATCCTGTGCTCTTAACTACTATAACTTTATACATGTATACATACATATATGATTATATACATGTCATACATACTTTCCCATAATTTTCCCTTTTCACTTAATTTATCATTGCCAGCTTTCTATGTCTTCAGTATCATCCTTGTTTAAAGTGCTAACATGCTGAGAAGACCTTGTCCGTGTGTCCCACTCACATCTCAGTCTGTTTTTCCCACTGAGGGGTCTGGATTTTCACCATTGGTGCTGACATTGAGTTAAGATGTCGTTCCTCTCATTTAAATTAGTGATAACAATGGTGGCACCAAGGGGTGGACTTCGGGGGTGCTTAAGCCCCTATTTTTTTTTTTAAGAGACAGGGTTTCACCATGTTGGCCAGGATGGTCTCAATCTCTTGACCTTGTGATCCACCTGCCTCGGCCTCCCGAAGTGCTGGGATTACAAGTGTGAGCCACCATACCCGGCCACCTTTTTTTTTTTTTTTTAAGCCCCTCTTAATCTCTATCATAGTAACCCCCTTTATCTAAATAAACACCATCTGCAGAAAATAATGTGCTTTTATGCAAACACTGCTTCAAGACAGGCTTCCTTCCCCAGCTCAATCAGCTTGCTGCACCCAAGCATTCCCATGGAGAAGTCCCCCAGGCAGCCTAGCTGGTGGGTTCATGCCAGAGCGGTGCTAGTTCTGAACACAAGCTGTGGGAGCACTGTGGGTTTCTTAGGACCCAGTGGGGTGGAGATTTGGAACCCAGGAAGTCCCAGCCTGGCCTGGTGGTGGTGGCTTCAGAAAGAGCTGGAGAGGGTAGAGGGTCTTGCATAGGGCTCTGCTTACTGCATTTTACGTAAGATTAAGGCCTCAGATCGGTGCAGTAAAGACTGTGAAGGCCTGTGGGACTCAGGACTCCAGGGTAAGACTGAACTGTCTCTCCTTTCACCTGAGACAGACTGAGAGATCCCAGGGCAGTGGGGGCAGGGGAGTGGGAGGGACTTGTTGAAAATGCTCCACCATGGCAGCGAGGGGAGGCTGTTGGAGCTGCTCCCCCAGGGGTGAGGAATCACTTGGAGGACCCCTCCTGGAGTCCTTTTGGCCCTCACAAGGCCACCTGGGAGCACTGGATGGGGAACTGATACCTGAGTTTTGTGTTCTAGTTTCACCCCTGCCTGTGGGTGGCTGTGTGGCCCTGGGCAAATCACTCTACTTGGTAGCTTCTGGCTTCCCAACCCTACCACACCAGGAAACACCATGGACTCTCCCGTTCTGCCAGATGATCTAACAAATAATGCTTTTCCTCTTGGGTCACCTGGGCTGGCAGGTGAGTGATTCAGAAGTCATCTTTCTAAACCTCCAATTATACATTTACATAATTTCTTTCCAAGGATGGCTGTTGGGGGTCACCTATCATCTACTTCCCCTTCTTATGGTAGCTGTCCTCAATTTTCCTCTGGGGCAGCCTCCTCTCCTCCACCTCAGCCATGTGCAGTGGGTGGAGTTGACTCTTCTTCTGCTCCAAAAGGGGAGGAGAGGCTTGCCGATCTGTGCATTCCATTCCCCAAACCTCAGAGGAGTGGGGGTCAGGGTAGGGCATGTGACCCAATTCCAGCCAATGGCATCAGGCTTAAAATGGTTTCGATTGTGGAGAAGTCTGAAAGCTTCTAACCTAAGGGTATTTGAGGCTGGAGTTAACTGGCAGCCATCCTGCTCCCACTGAGAATGGAGTCACTGCAGAGAAAGCGGAGCTGAGGGTGGAGAGACAGACCAGAGCCTCGTAGCTTAATCCCTCAAGTCTAGCTGTGCATGAAGCCAACTGCTTACCCTTATGCTTTTCAGGTGCAAGAGACAATCAAATGCCATTTTCACTGAAGCCAGTTTGAAGTGGGTTTTCTGTTGCTCACAGCTAGAAGAATCCTGACTTTCGTTGACGTTACTTAATTCTATGATGCCATCAATGGTGCGATGATTTTTTAAAGGAAAATATTAAATCTGTTTAATAACAGGGTTTGTAAAAATTTTTTTGAGAAGGTCTTGCTCTGTCGCCCAAGCTGGAGTGCAGTGGTGCGATCTTGGCTTACTGCAACCTCTGCCTCCTGGGCTTAAGCCATCTTCCTATCTCATCCTCCCAGCCTCCCAAGTAGCTGGGACTACAGACACATGCCAACCACACCCTGATAATTTTTGTATTTTTAGTAGAGACGACATTTCTCCATGTTTCCCAGGCTGGTCTTAAACTCCTGAGCTCAAGCGATCCACCCACCCCAGCCTCCCAAAGTGCTGGGATTATGAGCCTGAGCCATGGCACCCGGCTTAATAACAGGTCTTTTTTTTTAAATTAAAAAGATGCAAATCAGATTTCCCCTGGAAAAAAAAACTGACAATAGTGTATTTTTATTTATGAAATTGCATACCACCATCTCCTTTGGTAATATGATCAAAGTTCTTCACATCTAGAGTCTAGACTGTGAGAAACAAACTCACCTATCCAAACCCAAAGAAGGGACTTAGAGACACGGAGAACAGTGGAAGACAGACTTTTAATGACAGCCTTGCAAGATCAGGTGTCTGGTGGGCAGGCACCCCCAGCATGGTTACAACAAGCAGTTTATCCTCTAGTGTGCAGGTCCCTGCCCCGGTTCCTCATAGGCTGAGTACTATGGGGTCACAATCTTCCTGGACCCTGGACATCATCTGTTGGTCATGAATAGGGCTTTTTATTTTATTATTTTGTTTTTGAGACAGAGTATCATTCTGTCGCCCAGCCTGGAGTATAATGGCGTGATCTTGGCTCACTGCAACCTCCACCACCAACCCCTCTTGCCCCAGGTTCAAGTGGTTCTCCTGCCTCAGCCTCCCGAGTAGCTGGGATTATAGGCATGTGCCACCATACTTGGCTGATTTTTGTATTTTTATTAGAGACACGGTTTCACCGTATTGGCCAGGCTGGTCTTGAACTGACCTCAAGTGATTCACCTACCTTGGCCTCCCAAAGTGCTGGAATTATAGGCGTGAACCACCTCACCCAGCAGGGTAGGGGTTTTAAGTGTTTTCTTTTTTTTTTTTTTAATTGTATTTGGGCTGTGGGGTACATGTGTACATCCTGTATCCTGCAGGATTGTTGCATAGGTACATGCCATGGTGGTTTGCTGTCTCCATCCCTGGGCCTCCCCCCACCCCGCCACTGTCTCCTACATCAGGCATTTTTCCCAGTGCTGTCCCTCCCCATCCTCCCTCCACACCTTCGCTGTCTCTCCCCTCTCTTCCCCTCCACCCCCCACCTTGCCCTGTGAGGGTTGTTCCCTGCCCTGTGCCTGAGTGTTCTCATTGTTCATTACCCACCTATGAGTGAAAACATGCAGTGTTTGGTTTTCTGTTCTTGTGTCAGTTTACTGAGAATGATGGTTTATAGATTCATCCATGTCTGTACAAAGGACACGAACTCATTTTTTATGGCTGCATAGTATTCCATGGTGTATATGTGCCACATTTTTTTTGTCCAGTCTATCATTGATGGGCATTTGGGTTGGTTCCAGGTCTTTGCTATTGTAAACAGCGCTGCAGTGAACATACGTGTGCATGTGTCTTTTTGATGGAACAATTTATAATCCTTTGGATATATACCCAGTAATGGGATTGCTGGGTCAAATGGAATTTATTTCTAGATCCTTGAGGAATTGCCACAGTCTTCCATAACGGTTGAACGAATTTACACTCCCAACAGTGTAAAAATGTTCCTTCTTCTCCACATTGTCTCCAGAATCCATTGTCTCCAGATTTTTTAATGATCGCCATTCTAACTGGTGTGAGATGGTATCTCAATGTGGTTTTGATTTGCATTTCTCTAATGACCAGTGATGATGAGCATTTTTTCATATGTTTGTTTGGCCTCATATATGTCTTCTTTTGAAAAGTGTTTGTTCATATCCTTCACGCACTTTTGAATGGGTTTTATTTCTTGTAAATCTGTTTTAGTTCTTTGTAGATTCTGTATATTAGCCCTTTGTCAAATGGGTAGATTGCAAAAATTTTTTCTAAAGGGAAACATTTTAATACTACACACATTTAATGAAGTTAAGTTTTCATGATAACAATAACCAAGAAAATTTTAAAATATGGGCTTGCTAAAACTACTC